>CAXAMN010015557.1:0-33513 GCA_963970005.1 Durusdinium trenchii | reverse complement strand
GCCTTGTTGGCTCACAGCACGAATTATCATGCGCGTCGCCGCTTAGCGTGTTGCGCTTTAATTCTTTTTGCTAGCCGCTGTTCGAGTGCTTCTTGTTGTGTTGGGTGCGCGCCAGTAAAGGTGCGTTTCCTGTGTATGCGCACGACTTCAGGGAGGGGTCCCTGCGAGGAAGCATGGGAGTGCGAACCGATGACAGGGGCCGCAGAAGCATATTCAGACAGCAACTGGGCAAACTTAGGTTGCAGAGAGTCACATCGCATCAGTGGCGGCTCGGTAGGGTCAAAGCCAAAGGTCTGGCAGAGATGGTTATTGAGGGCCTCGAGCGTGCCATTCTCCGGTCGAGGGGCAACCCAGAAGCCATCATGCAACCAGATGGCCGAGACGAAACCTACCCGCGGCTGCAAGAAGGAGTAAGCAGCACACGCAACCTGCTGCTCCAGGACCTCGAAATAGCGAAAGGGTGCACCTCGACCTGTCCTTTCTGGCCCAGAGGGGCACCATGAGGGAGGATGATGCATGGCATAGCGGCTAGCAGCGAAAACTTCCCGTGCAAAGCTCACCAGGTGACGTGACGGTTCCATTTGAATGCGTTTGTTAAGATACTCGATAGCTTCCTGTGGAGTGGCGCTGTTAATGATGACTAGTGGCCATGTCTTGACCAGGAGGCTAATGTCAGTTTCGGCAGTTTGTGCCCTAAGAGTTCTTGTGAGATAGCTTCTCATTTGCATAATTGGCAGTAGTGATAAATGAACTTCAGCTGCCCTGCATTGCCGCCTCATGAGCTCATAGTGTGCTCCACTAATGTCTATCTCCCAATGTGAGTTGCCAAAGAGAAGCAGCCGAACCTGACGCGGCAGGCGTTGCGCGGCGTTGCCGACTGAATAAAATCGACCGCCCATGGAGTCAACCGTGGGCTTATACCCTACGCTGAGGCGATGAGAGGACGATACTGCCAAGGCAATGTAGTCCATTGCAACCCATTTGTAATGTGGGTGCCTTCGGAGTAGTGCATGCATTTCCTGGGGAGTGGGAGAAGGGCACTCTGTGAGAACGAAGGCAGGGGCTTGCATTGGATCTCCCTGTTGAGTAATGAAGCCCAGGGCTTGCACCAAGTGAAACGGTGGGAGCGCTACATGATGCAAGGGAACAAGCGGGTTGTTATCCGCCTTCCGAGCTGCAGCACTAGCCTGCCCTGCAAAGTAATCTGCTAGCCGGTTGCACTCCCTTGGCAGATAAACCAAGCGAAACAAACAAGGCGCCCGGGCAAGCAAGTGTTGGCATTGTTCTAAAATGGCAACAACCGCAGGTTTTTTAATTCTACCTTTGTATTGCAGGTAGTTGATTATTGGCAAGATGTCACCTTGCACGACAACACTGTCAATGGGGATGCCTTTGGACATGCAGGAGACATAATACTCAAATGCAAGGTTTATGGCAGCCCTACAGGCATGTGCTTCTGCTACTACATTATCAGAGCAAGAAAGTAAGGGGATGGAAAGCCACTGGACAAGGGAGGTGGAAGACGGCGTTACATGCAGTAGGCTGACTCCTGCTCCTCCAGTTTGCGTGTGCTTGTGCGCAGAGCCATCAAATTGTACCAAGCAACCTTGCCATTCTTGCGGTTCACCTAGCAGGAGGATAGTATTTGCAGACAGATCTTCCATGGCTTGCAAACGCAAGTGCGTGGCCCCGCAGTGACATGAAAAGGGGACGAGGCATGCGGTTGCTGTGGGAAAGGGAAGCTTTCGGTGTTGTGAAAGGAGCAAACGGAGGCGGTGATCCTGCTTAGCAAAAGTAGCAATTGTATCCGCTTTGGCAAAGGGCTGAGTCGTTGCAAGTCCCTTAGGCGGGAGCAAGGCCGCTTCAAGTAAAACCGCAGGGAAACGCTGCGTTCGAATCTTAGTGGAGTCAGTACACGCAGTATTGCTCGGTTGCGGTGGAGCACGGAAGTGGTTAAGCAGCGTACTAGGTAGCGAAGAATAGATACGCTGCCAGAGGTCAATCACGTGATGTGAAATACTGCAGTGACGCACACACGCAATGTTCGGTCGGAGTCCGCCATACTCAGTAACCAGCCGCCTCAGGTGGAAGAGCGTGTAGCAAAGTGCTACTCCTATGCTACGGGACGGCACCATCCGCCAATTGATTTCTGGTGCAGGAGCAGCCCACAGAGCAAGCCAGGTGAGGTGTACAACCGGACAGAAGGATAACCAATGATCGACAGAGTTGTAACCACCTTGACAAAGCACACAAGGAACATAGGAGTTGTTCGCGCGACAGCCGACTGAGGATAGTAGTCGAGAAAATGCTGGGGGCAGTTGCTTGGGCTCAGGCACGAGAATTTGATGAAAATGGAGAAAACTCTTGCTTTCTTCAGGGAGGGTGGTCAAGGTAATATCCACTGGAGTAGCAGGCAGAAGGCAGGTCGGACAGAGTGCTCCATATCCTGGTCCGCATGGAAAACATCGCGTATAATTGTGACACCAAACGCAAGGTTGACTGCGACTGAGCTTACCTCTGAGGGGCAGCCAAAAGTCAGCATCTTCTCCTAGAGCCCATCGTAAAACAGCATAGCGCGGCACTGCCCCTACCTGAGTGGTAGGTAGATCCGCTAACCAGCCCAAAAAAAGGATGGAGGGCCCCATGGCCCAACCATTCTTGCTTATTCGTGCAGCCAAGTGCCTATGTGAGGCTGCAAGCAACCTGTCAATGGCGAGTTGTTTGAAGAGCTGCTTGAATCCACTCGCCCTCTGCGCCGGAGTATTGTCTTGTTTTAAGAGAGCTAGGAGGCGCTGTATATCTTCAGCCGGAAGCTGCTGCTGCCAATACTTCCAACATTGTTGGATTTGTATAGCGTACGAACCTTCTTGATCTTCTGCAAGGGACCTATGTCCTTGCCGTAAGTAGCATCCAAAGAGGGAGACTGCCTGCATGATGGTTGGGTCAAGCAGTGGGCCTATGCGTAACCACCTGCAGAGTCCAACCAATAGGTGTTGCGGGAACCAATGTCGCTGTAGCAAAAATTCTGCCATTGCGTGGTACAGCGGCTTGAGGAGCTTGGGTGAAAAGAAACGCTGTGTCTGCGAGTAGTAAAAGAGGCTCAGCGAGAAGGTGTTAAAGTAAATAATCTTCATATGGATGCTAAGGTTGGCCCGATTGGCAGCAGCAAGCCTCGTTCGGAATTTCACCAGCTGCTTTGACAGCAGAGTAGTAAGAGATAATTGCAACGGTAGTTTGACCATGGTCTCATTGGTGAGTTGACATGTCCAACCTGTATGGATTGTGAGGCCAAGGTTAACTGTTGACGGCACTATGCACTGACCGCCTAGGCCTGCTTGGTCCAGGCAAAACAGTTGCTCAGCAGCATAACTGACATTTGTGAGCAGTTGTGTTTTGGATCGGCACCGGCATGGACTAGCAGCCAATTGGCAAAGCATGGGGTGCCCTTCAGTTACCAGTCTGGGTATGGCCGCTGAGGCCATATGTATGCAGTGGTCACCGTGTCTAAGGACAAAGCGACGTGCATATCCGGGGACATGTTGCAGCGCAGCACTGCAAGTGGCTTGTCCTGATTCATGAATAGGAGTAACGTGACCCCAGACATCTTCAACTCTGTGCAGTATGTTTTCGTCAAGGGCTCTGCTGGAAAATCCGACTTGCCAACAGTGATGTGTGTCCATGACAATACCAGCAGACTTCCATTTTCTTATGTTCTGAAAAACCTCTCGGACCCAGTTCGGGTCTGTTTGCCGACCAACTATTGTAGTGTCATCAACATATCCTGCAACAACTAAAACTTGCGGAATTTGATTGAGAACGACAAAAATAGGATCCATGGCAAGGCAGAAGAAATATACTGATGTGGATCGCCCCATATCAACTCCAGAATGCACATGTCTCGCAGGTAGAAGCCGCCCTTGTACTTTGTGTCTGATTCTTCTACCAAACAACAGATAGCGTGCGAATTGGAGGACCCAAGGGGGGCACTGTCGAATGCGTAAGATGTAAAGGATCCAATGTGCATTAATGCGCTCAAATGCTTTGGATAGATCAGCAAAGAGGGCAGAAGCTGGGGACGAGCCTTCCAGAGCTCCTTGCACTTCTAGCACTGCCCTTTGCGGCTCTCGAAAGGAATTGAGCAAAGTTTGGGCAGGGTGGAAACTATGCCTGGTGACTCGAAACAGGATAGCAGCAACTGTGCCATCTTGCAGTCTGTCAAGCGTGTCAGGCATGCCTAAAGGCCGAAAGAAATCAGCCGTGGGCCCTTGTTTGGCTTTTGGGATCCATACTCCTACCTGGGTGGGTGGTGTTAGCGTACCAGCTAAAATGTGATGAAAGTCATCCTGGAGGATCGCAGCAGTTTGCTGCGGGAACGTCCGCCAAAGAGCATAAGGTAGCCCATCCGGGCCCGGGGCAGAATCCTTAGTAAGGAGGAGATGTTCAACATAGTCTTGTTCCCTGGGCTCAGGAATGACAGGCCACGGCACAACACACCGTCGGTAAGCCGAAAGCGTGTCTTGCCAATCTCGATCATACTTAACAGGGTGCGTAAACCAAAAGTCTCGAGTAGCAAGCATGGCTTCATCATACTCAAGGGCAGTACGACATTCTTGGCCATTATGTTGCAACAGTGGACCATGATAGAAGGTGCCCTTGGGGCACACAGTTTTGAGTCTATCCCAAAAGATTTTTTGCCTTCGAATTCGCTGAACTGGGTCTGTATTGTCAGTGCCAAAGGGCATCTGTGTGTTTGTTGCCGTTGCGACTTCAGCTGCTTGTAAAGCGGAAGCTATGACAGTAGCTGGAATCAGAAGGCATCCCTGCTGAGTTTGCCAGGACTGTAGTAGGTCAGTATCCGCACTCTGCTCATACAATAGGCGTAGTTCTTCCTGTCGTATGTGCAGGTGCGTTTGCTCTTTACCAAGAAGTTTGTACAGTCGCTTTAACGGAGCCAATTTTTTGAAGTGACAAGAGTGAGTCCTCCACCAACTCCAAACTATGGCACGACTGTGGTGTGATAACACTACACTAGCAGGCTTAGTCTCCTGCGCTAGCGAGATTTTTCGTTTGAGAGCAAGTAGGGAAGCTTGTCTTGCAACTGCTTGCAGACTTTCCGATGCGATTGTTGGATCAAGAAAAACTTGAGTCGGTATTGTGTGGTGCTTTTCAGACTGTGGATGTGGTCGAAGTCGCGGTTTCATCTTTAGCCTAAGCAACAAAGCTTTGTGATGGCAAGTATCAATCCGGTACCTGCCATAAATGCAAGCAAATAGTTGCGTTGCGTCAAGGAAGAGACTAGGTACTAAAAATCTATCAAGCGAGGATTCCTGGTCTTGGTACTTGTAAGTAGGAAGTGCGGGGTCAACATCAGTGAGCCCGGCCTGCACTAGGAAGTCATCCCACGTGTGAAAATGATTTTGATCGCACCGATTAAAGTCTCCTCCTACAAAGACTGGATAATCAGTCAATGCAATAATGGTTTGTAGAGTGTTGAATACGAATGCCTTAGGGCTGCTCGGAGGTATATAGATCGAGACAAGCCATATAGTGCAAGCTTGGTATTCAACGCGGGCAGCAACTGCGTAATGCTGAACCAAAATACGTTCTTCTAGGACCTTCCATCCTGGAGGAAACAGGATCGCAACTCCAGCTTGCTCTCCCGGATTGTGTTTGGCTAAAGTAGCAACTACTTTGATGTCAGGCCACGTGTGGGATAAGTATTGGAGGTTGGCTTGATCCCATTTTGTTTCCTGTAATAATACAGGGCCTTTTTCAACATAGCTTTGACTATCCAAGTCTTGTGCACATTGGTGGGAAGTCCAGGAGACCAGCTGTTGAGATTCCAAGAGTGAATTCCTTTTACAGAGACTGGCAAATTACTCGGTCTCTGCTCCCGGAATTGTAGAATTTTGTGGCAGAGTTGCCAGAACCTCGTGGGGATGTGGCGTAGGGATTGTACTTCATGTGGAAGGATGAAAGAAGTGTCGTCGACAGTCGCGGATGGGTCTGTGACTATACAGTCAGTGAACTTGCCAATATTGACTCGTAAAGCGAGGAGAGCATCAGACAAGTTAACATTGTCGTCAAAGCCACACACATTAAGGAGGTCCTGAATCATGATCTGCCGGTATGGCAGACGGGGGTGGATAAAATGTATAAGGAAGTGGAGGGAGGAAACATGCGTAATAGATGCATTTGTTTGTTGGTTGATGTGCCAATATGCTGCTTTGAGGCCTGTTGAGAGGGTACGCTGCACTAATCGGAGAGATTTAATGGGTAGATGACATAATCGCGTCATTCCGCGTGTAGCAGTGCCTTAGCACTGTGATAAATCTTTGCTGAAATCTCTCCTCGCGTGCAGGCGTACCAAACTGATTTTAGCGTCATAAGCTGACAATCATCAATACAGGCCTCAGTTGGGATGCAAGCAGCGGCATGTTTTGCTACGCTGATTTCTGGGAGAACTGGATGCTGGTTGTGTGGTGTGGGCGTCAGGGAGATCAGTCTTTCACTATTGCTGGCTTCAGGGGTTTCCAATTGATGGATGAGTAGCAGACAGTAGTTGGGCAATTTATCTGCTTGCCAGATAGCTTCCTGGAGTTGTGGGTGGGCTGCCCGTGCGCTTTCAGGACAGATGCTAAGGCACCAATCCTGAAGTAACCCCCCAATAAAAACGACAGGAAAGCTCCCTAACGCAAGGTGACAAACGTTTGCAAAGGGTTCCTTGCATACATTATTCTCTGCTGCTAGCAAAAGGTGGGAGAGTCGCCACAAGGCACATCCTGGCTCAACGAAACTATGCGTCCATGGTTTTTCGGTGATTGTACATATGCGTTCTTGTTGGATTGCAAAGGCGCATATGCATTCTGCTCCAACTCCCTGGGGTTTTGTTTGGAAACCAAACATGGAGCGATACCAGGGGGACGATTGCAAAGGCTGTTGAATACGCACAGGGTCTCCATCATGCTTGAAGAGTAGAATCTCAAGCGTGTCTTGGAGTCGCAATAAATACAGGTTTACAGCTCTGCTGGGGCCAAGATATCTCACATGGATCGGCTGATGGGCAAGCCAGCAAACAATGAAACCTGTGTCAGCGATTTTGATTGTACTAAGAAGTTGACGAAGAAAGAGAACAATTCTGTGATAGGTACAATGATGCAGTAGTTCTTGCTGATAAACCTTCAGGGCATCACTGTCGGCAGAGAGAGTGCATAAGGCTTGTACAATTTCTTCATTGAAGAAAATCCACTGCGGCACCGCTGCTTGCTCTGCATAGTCAAGGAGGTTTAAATCAGTAAGAAACTTGATCAGGGGCTCTTTGCCTAGGATATCAAAACGCTTCTCTCGTCTTTGCTTGTTACTGTTGTCAATAGCTTCTTTGGTGAGATAGTGTGGCAGCTTTTGCGTGACTATAGGTTGAGCAATTGGGGGTTTCTTGACTGGTGACATAACTAAGTTCCGATAGTTGATGTGTCGGTAAGGTTCTGGCACAACTGTAATTTGGGTGTTTCTGCCCGACATCTTGAGGTTGTTTTCAATGGTTTGTCGAAAGGAGATATAACCTTGTCTAACGTCATCCGGGGAAGCAACCCCAAAGAAACATTCAGTTTTGCCTTGGATCCATGCTCGAACATGATCAGGCGTGCCAATAGCAAGGCTGATAAGCTTAGGATGGAAGGAGTTGCCAACGAATGAACGAATTGTGTGCGAATGCAGGACATGTTTAAGACGCGAAATAGTGGCAAAATTGCGACTAAGCCCTGAGACTTGCAAAACCTCAGTATCGGTTAAGAAACGGAAGGGAACTCTTATACTGCTGTTGTGAAATAAGGGGAGGACATCACGAAGCACAGCATCTTTCTCTGGATTAGATGAGGTTTTGTTGTAGAAACAACTCAAGAAGCGCCTCCATGCCGGATAATAAATCGCAGGAATAAAATCGCTCCATTGGAAGGCAGGAACCGAACTATCAGTGAACATGTTTGCTATTACAGCAAACCGTTCATGTGTGTGCCAGTACGATGTTCTCCACAGTAACGCTGCAGGATGGTAACTGGTCCAGCTGTAACGAAGTGCAGTGTCACTGAGGACTTCAAGGGGTCGCATGAAGGGTTTGATAAAAACATCGCGGAACTTTCCTTTGTCATGGATGGACAGTGGTTTCCAGTCAGCCGGCCATTGTAAGTCTTCTTGGCACAAGACTTGAGAGTCAACCGTGTCGTGTAGAACATTGTTTTGGAAAAAGAGACGGAGTCTTTTAGCTGGTGATATTTTAGAAGTACACCACGTCATCTTGTCCCGTGTAATGTGTGCTAGGCCAAGGCAGGCTCTAATGAAGGTAAAGTGATCATAATGCATAGAACCTGCATTTTCAATGAGAAAACGAATGTGTGTCTTAGGGAGGACTGTGCCAAGTAGGTATAGTGCGAGATGCATCGTAAAGAAAAAGACGCTATCGGGGCCACAAATGCCTAAGCGTCCATGTTCCTGACCCGCATAGGTGAGGTCAGTGCACGGACTGCCTCCAATAACAAAAACATGACAACTGTCACTCAAAGTGACAAACTCTCTTAAGATTCTTGCTCCATCATCAAAGAGAATGTCAACATCATTCGCATAGAGGAAGATACCTCCTTTGAGGCTATGTATCCACTGCACATTGACGGAGATTCCATGCTTTTCTGCAACTAGATATCTGAGCGTTTCATCCCTTTCACACAGCACACAGACTTTGGGGCGATAGCCAAACTTCTCAATCAGGATGTCTAATGACGACCCGCAACCATCAAACATACTCAGAACAGCGTATGGTGGATTGGATTCACAACTCTGCATGGGTTGATCAATTGGAGAGGCAGGCGATGCAGGGTGATCCGCTTGTGAAGACTGCGACAAGGATGTTTCAACCGCTTTAAGTTGGTCCGGAGGAATAGTTGCATCACCGGGTGGTGGTGGGCATAGCTTCTCCGGAATATAGGTAGCTTGGAGTTCGTTCATACTAATAGGAACAGGGCCAATGGTATCTGTTCGATTTCCAGCATCAATGGTTCTTTTGATAGCCTGTTTTCTTTTGGGTGCACTCACTTCTCGCTGCCCAAATTTGTTCTTGGCACGTTTGGAGTCTTTGCCACGCCCTGTATTCAACATTCGCTTCGGAGGCCGCGTGTGGGACCATGTACTCGAAATTGTCGCATGTCGATACAGGATACCGCAAATTCGATCACCTGCTTTGATTTGTGAGACACTTAGTTGACTCAGTCCAGTAGCATTATCATACTTCAGCGTAGTGGAATTGGCATTTTCATGCTCTAGCACGTAAAAGTGCTCACAGGGTTGCTGTTCCCCATTTAGTGGGTCTGGACCCTGATGAATGACTAATGCAATACATTGCCAAATCTGCCCACTTGATTGGAAGGTATCTTTGTTAAGGAGCTTCTCGTAGTCAGTTGCAAGTGGCTGCCTCTCTCGTTGAAAGTGCAGCCACACCAGCCGGCAGGGCGAACAAGAAATGGTGGCCCAATTGAAGTTACTGGCACATTCTTGACATTCTTGACCGGCATTTTTCCCATTATCACATCCAATGGGCAAAAGATGTTCTGACCATGGAAAGGCAGCTTCAAAGAAGGCAATGTGTAGCAGAAGTCCCGTCGGTAAACCAGTGACAATGAATGTAGCAACATTGCGCTCAGCAATTCTATGACAACTCAGACAGGTAAACGAGACCCTGGATCCGAGCAAATCATGAAAGGGAGGCGGAATGATCGCAACAATGGACTCATAGGTTCTCAGCAGGTCCATATAAGTATCTTTGGGTAAAGTCGACATGGCCAATGCTAAGTGGTAGTGATCAAAATCATCATTCGGTAGATAGGATGCACAAGTCCATCCTTTGGCTACTGCAACCATTGCTCTGTGCCCAATGTGATTTTCAAAGTTTACTTGTTTGTTCCAATTTGCCTTGGGTACAATACGCAGTGCAGCCGTATAGTAACAAGCAGTAGCATTGAGATTCTCATACAAGGAAACTGCTCGTTGAATATCTTCATCCTGAAAATCCATGTTTTGCAAGGAGACATCCTGGCTGATCATCTGCTGTATCTGTTGTGTATAGGATTGTCGACGTTTGTTTTGGAGAACTCCATTCATTGAGTTGCGGTTAGCATCACAATCAGAGGCATGTTGTGCATTGATTCCCCGTTTTACAAGACGATGACTAAGGCCATCACCTCGTTTGGGGGTAGGTTTTGTTGCAGGTTTCTTGACTGGCTGTTGGCGCATGTCACTTGCGCTTTTTTTTGTGGATGGCTTTCTGTCTGTAATCACCTCAACAGCGTGTTTTGACTCAGTCGAGAGAGCACTATGGCCTGTTTCTTTCTTTGGATCGTCTTCTAATTGTTGTTGTAAATCTTGGTATACCTGTTCACAGAAAGAGTCTGTTGAAAGCTGTGAGGCTTCATTGTTTGATGTACTGTCTTTGAAGGAAAAGGGAACAATAATCTTTTCTTCAGGGAGCTCTTTAGGTTGGCAACTCTCGGTAGAGTATGATTGGGATTGTTGCACTCCTTTTGGATATTCGGCACCATCTTGCTTTAGCTCACTGTGAGAAAAGCGCAATGCAGAGCCTTCATCAACCTGCATTGATTGGTTTGCTGAAGAGGGGTCACATTGGATATTGGGAACGTATGCTTCGGTTGCTAGTTGACATGCAGGTGTTCCAGACTTTTGACGCAAGGGAGATGCTGGACTAACCTGACTTCCTCGATTTGTGGCTTGATGTTCATCACCATCTTTGAACAAAGAGTCAGAATTCTGTTCTGGAGTCAATCCTTCTTCATTGGATATAGACCCTGTTGCATCAATTTCAGTCTGTAAAGGACTGACTGCATCTTGATTGTGATCAGATGAAGATGGTATCGAACGTGCAGGCGATTGTTTGTTGTCACGACATTCACCAGTGAAAGTGGTATCTATTTGGGCATTTATGCTACATTGGGGGCTGTTGCCAGTAAAATCTGCCGACTGCTTTGTTGCAGCAGGCTTCGTATCATGTTTTTGGTGCGACAAGTGATTGTTGCACCAAATTGACAGGACACGGCCAACAGGTGCTTTCCCAAAGACATCATGAATGTCCATTTGACCCGGTAAGAAGAGAATAAGGTTCGCGCGGTCACAGACACTGAGCTCAAGTGCATTACTAAGGCACCGTGAGACCTTGCCTCTTTCAAAACGTGGTTGAAGTACTTGTAGCTTCTGACCAGGTTCGATTTGGCAGTTAATAATACTTTCATGCTCCGGCAAGGTGGCGATGACCGCTTGGTACCTTTGGGCTCCCACTTGGGGTGCACCCTGGGGCGGTACCCTTTCCACCACAAAGGACCGACAAGCAGTGGTAAGCCACGACCTGGGTCCAATGTGGCCTGCAGAGGTTCCCACATGAGGAATTTCGGTTCTTGACCTTTTGTCCTCCCCCTTTCGGGGTGTGGTCCCCCTGCAGCCCAGCTCGATCCTTGGTGTAGGATCTAACTGGGGCCTGACTGTACATTAAGCCGAGGTAGCCAGAACCTCGACCGCTGGGTGACCCAGTCGATGGCGATCCCACCCCACCTATGACCCCCAAACCCGAGGAAAGGGAAGAGACAGGTGGAGGTCCAGGTTACCCCGGACACCGTGACTACTGGAAACTGGCATTCGTCACGGAGGAACCGACGGTCTGATCCGTGTGAGCTTGGCTACCCTCACACGAACTTTGACCGTTAGCCAGGACACAACAAAGACCAGAAGTCGACCCCCCGGGACGTGGAAGGGAATCACTACACCAATCTCGAAAAAGAAAGGTGAAGATCATCCAGACCATTCATTTCCCTTCTGCACCAACAAATGGCCATCTTCGCACTTCCAGAGCTCCAATTTTTACCAACAAGCCAGCAGCCCCTCAAGCACGGTCCACATGGACTCGCAGGGGGAAAAGGCCCATCGGCTTGTTCTGGAGGAGCACGGCACGTGCTATCGATTGAGCAGCCCTCGGCACTGGGATGTTAGTACCGTTCCCGGAAGATTTTGTGCCGCTGCCCACTCCAATCGAAACCGGACTGGCATGTCCAGCACCATGAGTCTTCCCACCCAGCCTACGTGTGCTAGAATCTGAAGCAAACAAATTCTGGGTGTTGGCCATGGTGGAAGCAGGAGACACTGTCACTGCTGACCACTGCTACAATGGCCAGCCTAGCAGCACACAAACCCACTGTGCATATCCCGGGCCAAGTGCCCATTCCGTGTCAACTTTGCAATAGGACCACTGTGCGTGCCCTCTTCCAGCTGCTCACCACAGGCAGTACCTCACAGCACTATCCTCAAGCGGCTGGTTTTTGCTGTTGCCCCAGGCACAGCCGCCCGGCAAGATAATGGTCACATCGTTTCGATGGCCTCCAGCCAAGCGCTGGCCCTCTGATCTGGCAGATCCACCCTGGCAGCAGCAGGTGTCTTTGGTGCGGGCAAAACTCGATCTCTGACCTTCTCGCCTGGCTGGCTCTTACCACTCACCTCAAGATTGCAGTCGTGCACAAAGAGAATCCAGCTGGTCGGGCGATCACCAAGTTGCTAACTGCTTTGACCTGGAGCCAGACCATCAGAGATACTTCATTCGGCCAGTCAGTAGAGAAGAGGTAGAAACTGACACAGCATGCACTACCTGCGACCTGCGTGCAAGCGACGCGGCTTCCTATATCCCTGGCTGCCATGTTGTTATTGCCACTACTAGGCTTGTCTGGGACCAAAAAGGACAGACTCACTCCATACAACACCCATATTTGTGGAAATCTGGATTTGAGTTCGCGGTGTGCGCCGTGACTTTGCAATCTGGATGTCATGTGTGTAGAAGTTTACTTACATATCCTCAGTGGATATGTGGAATGCAGAGTTCACTTTCATGTCCTCAGTGGATATGTGGTGTGGAGCACGGGAATGTCAGACTGCTTTTTCGAGGTGTCCAAAGTTTACTTTCACAAACCTTCGGGTTGTTTTTATGTGGAGAGTTGGGTTCTTGATTTGAACTCACTCCAGGAATCCTCCCAGTGTAGGAGCTGGTTCAATCGTCTAGGGACGACTGTTTGTGAGTGTGGAACGGGTGACCATAGAGAGTTGATTTGAACTCCTTTAGGAATCCTCTCAGTGAGGATGTGTGATGATGGAAGCTCGAGATCCTTTGCGATCCAGTTGTGTGTTGAATTTGAACCTATCTGCCAGGCAACTGAGGACGTGGTGGTCTTCTTCTCTCCCTAGTGATGACACTCAAAGGATGCACGATGAGCAACCGTCTGGTTGAGAATGAGCATCCTAGTCTGAAGGGGGAGAAGTCGATCATTTCGTCTTCTCCTGCCTCTTTGTCTGTTTTCGACGTTCGATGTCGATAGCTTCGATTGCTTCGAGGGAAGCATGCGCTTGTGAACTTTGAAGAGCTGAATGCGTAAAGGGGTTTGCTGCTCAAGCGAACTGTGGCTCAAAGACAAGAGTGTTTGAAGAATGGATACCAGCAGTCCAGGTACAGAGCTTGCTTGTGCGAGTGTAACTGACACCTGTCTCCGTGAAAAGGTGTGCTTGATAGTGTGGGGTGCGAACGGTGCTTCCGAAAACTACTGAGACCTCCGTGGTAATTTGTGAGTTCAGCTTTGTGATTTTCCTGCTTCTTTGTAGGTTTTTCACGGTGCGAAAATTTGGACCGTTTTGGGTTTAAGTTTTCCGCATGGTAGCGGAGCTGCCTGAAAGGTAGTCTCCTGAAAATTTGTGCGTGTCTCTTTGTTCAAGCCATGAGCGCAGGTGCAGGCGCGGAAAGGTTGGAAGGCGTGCGAAGGCGTGCTAGACCTAGAAGTCCAGGCGGTGACGCATGGGGAGCGTATTTGGCCAGGCAAAGACGCACAGAACCAGGTCCCTTTGGGGAAGGAGCACCAGATAGCCCTACTGTGAGTAGACTTGAGCAAGGCTTTGGTCCAGGTGAACAAGGCGCGACAGGAGCGAAAGGCGCTACAGGACCGAAAGGCGCATTTGGAACGGCAGGACAGGCAAGCGGAGTTGAAATCCTTGTGGGGTACGGTAGAAGGCAGCGACCAGGCGATGATGCAGGTTCAGGGGACACGTTCTCTTCCATGACCCCTTCCAAAGGCAGGCAACAGCAAAGGCGCGTTGTTTCGATGCAGGAAGAAGTTCGCCCTAATGGGCCGCAAGCTGAGCCAGGCGTTGCTAGCATAAGCACAAACACTGTAGAACAACAATTGCAAACGGTTGTTCAGGCAATTGCAGCGTTGCAGTCACAGATGAGCCAACAAAACACAGCTGTGGAACAAAGACTGGTTGCGGTTGAAAGAAGACAAGATGAACCTAGGCGCCAATCCATGGAGTTTGGTAGGCAGTACCGTGGCGGCGATTCGGACTCCGGCTTTGCGCGAATAGGGAGCCCAATACGCAGAAGAAACGATGAACATCAATCCTCAAGGACGCGGACATCTAGTGGGGATAGAGATGTTTTCAGTAAGTCGGAGAAATGGTTGCCTCAGCCACCAGAACCAAAGGTTGCAGCGTGGACAAACAGGGAAATGGAAATCGAAGGCTTCTTTAGCTATGTTCAGGCGTTGCGGGGTTGGTCGCAATTGGCGTCGGAGAAGATGGCGACGGAAATCGAACAAGCGATTCGCTGGCGGTCGGAAATAGTAACTAGTTCGTTGACGACAGGCCAACAGGCGCGTTCGGCTAGGTTGTTCGCCCTGTTAAAGGTTGCTTTTGCAGGACACGCACGGATAGACGCACTAATTCGGGCGTACCAAGCGGGTTGCGCGATTCACAACAGTCCCTCGAAACCCTTTGGGTCGTGTGGGTATGAGCTTTTACGAATTCTTGCACTCGAATTCTCCCTCAGAACCAGGACAGAAGCTATTTGTTTGAGGGCTGAACTGTTGAAACGCGAGTTCAAAACGGATGCAAGAAGTGTTCATGTGGTTTCAGATCTCATTCGCATGATTCAAGTAGCATGCAGCAAGTACGAACGTCTCATTGAGACGCTTCCGAGAGAGATTGATGGCGGAGATCTTCGAGTGGGACCGGCAGACATTGCACTTTTGTTCATCAGAAATCTTCCATATGAAGCTAAGCAGTATGTTCTTTTGCATTCTGAAAGTGAATCATGGGAAGCTTTGCAAGCAGCAGCGTTGAAGTATGAGAGACAACAGAGATTGTACACAGAACTTGGAGCGTTTTCTTCAAAGAAATTTGTGAATGAAGTTGCAGTTGAGGGTTCAAACGAAAACGAAGACGAAGACTTTGCAGAAATCTCAGCTGTTCAGAAAGGTTGCGGTCGATGTGGAAAACGAAACCATGACACTACCTCATGTAAAACGGACTTGTCAAAGGTCAAGTGTTTCAAATGTGGGTACACGGGTCACATTGGGAAGAACTGTAAAGTCAAAGATGCCAAAACAAACCAAGTCAAAGATTACCCTCAGGCCTCTTCAAAGAAGGAAGGAAAGGGAACATCACCACAAGACAAGGGCAAGGGTCTAGGTAAGGGGAAGAAAGGTGGGAAAGGCAAAACAAAAGGCAAAGGAAAAATGTTTGAAGTTGGAGATGAGCAAGAACAGGATTCCAACTGGGGTTGGGACTGGGAGCAGAACCAAGAGCAGAGCACAGAACAACCTGAAACGTCAGGTGGAGGATCTTTGCAAATGGCCTTGCTAGGTAATTGCTCGTCAGAGTCTTTCGAATGCGACTTCGTTGTTGTTGGTTTCCCCAATTCCCCTCGTGACTTTTGGACCTTTGGATTGATGGGTGGTTGTGATAACAGCGATGTGTTTGATCGGAAGTGGTTTGAAGGTTTGGTGTGTCAGCAGGGGCTTTGTGAACCTTTGTTATCCTCAAGTGTAGCGTGGACCAGCAAGGACCAGGGGTGGTGGTTGGTGGACTCTGGAGCGTCAGTCACTGTTTTGTCAAAGCAGTCTTTAGAGTTTTTCGAAGTTCTTGAGACAGAGGACATTGGGACTGGACCCAAGTTTTTCGCCGCAAATGGATCTCAAGTCCATATGAACAAAAAGGTGGTTGTTCGGACCTTTTTGGACCTTCAGAAAGGACATGGTAAGAGTGGAAGCGTAGAGTTTGAGATTCGGATGTCAGCGCTCGTGGGTGACACTTCGAATAACATTTTGAGCACGACTCAACTTGTTCAGAAAGGATGGACAGTGGAACTCGGAACAGCTTCAAGACTGGTGCACTTGGAAACACAGAACTTTGTGGAGCTTCACACGTGGGCTGGGTGTCCATGGGTGTATTTGAAGAATAGAAGAGGAGCACAGTCAGCTGTGATTTCTTCTCGTGGAGAAGAGCAGTCTATAGCGCCTCTGCAGAGAGGTGTTGTTCGGCAGAATGAAGGTGACGAGATGCACAGGGCGCGTGGACATGTGCCATTTGATCCACAGTGTGGAGTGTGCCAGCGTACTCGTGGAGTTACGCAACATCGACGAAAGAGAGAGTCGGACGGTGGCAGTATCATTGAGATTGCAGCGGATTTCTTTCACTGGAAGGGTCATAGATTTTTGCTGATTTGTGAGCAGTATTCCAAGATGATTGGCTGTGTTTTGATGGAACCAAACGTGGACACAGTTCGATCAAACGTGAAACGGTGGTTGCTTGAGATGGGATGTCTGGGTAATTCTGGGGTTTTGTCATTGTTTACGGACGATGAAGTCGCTGTGGGATCTGTTTTCTACCACTTAGGTGTTGGAAAGGATGTCAGAGTGACTAGAGCTAGCCCCCAATCCCAAGAAATGAATGGTCGAGCTGAACGATCGGTTCGGATGGTGAAAGAGAACGTTTTGTGTGTGTCAGAGGAACTGAAATCTCATGGGTTGGAACCATGTTGGGATGAAGAGAAAGCAGTTGTGTCTGTGTTTGAATATGTTTGTTTCATGTTGAACAGTCATGCATGTGTGTATGGTTCTTCAAAGACACCGCAAGAGTTTCTTGTTGGTAAAGCAACGTCTCCAGTAACTACCTCAGCTTTTGGAGCAGTTGTTCTGTGTGAACTTCCAAATGCCGTTCAGAGTGAAAGTCTTCCACGCTTCTTGGAAGGAGCGTACTTGAGACCAGAGTTCAATAGTAAGAGCTGCGTATGTCGCGTGCTGATCGACGGAGTGGTGCGTGAGATTCGACCTAAGTCGATTAAATTGGTTCTGCCTTTGAGGTGGGAGTTTGCGTTGCTCGATGGTTTGGTACAGAAAGTGCCATTGGGTGTGGATGAAGGAGCCTTTGAGGAGTTGAAGGATTCAGGTGATGCTGCGAAAGGCTTAGAGGATCTTGCGCTTCCGGTTGGTGCAGGACCTGTCCATGTGAGCGATGTGCCCCCAACTGAGAAGGCAGTGTGTCCCAAAGGTGGCCCCCCGATGTCGTGGTTCTTGAAGTACAAGATGTATACCCCCGGTTGTTCAGCATGTACATGGATTCAGGCTGGTGCAGGTAGACAGGGCAAGATACACTCTAGAGAGTGTTGTCGGAGGTATGTTGACTGGCTGAACCAGGAGAGGTCCAAGGTGTCGTCTTCTGCTTCTGCCCATGTTGATGTGCCAAGTTCTGTTCCTCCTGTTGGAGCTGGACACGAGGATGAGTTGAAGCATCCAAAGAGCCTTTCAGATGTTCCATCTGGATGGTTCGATGAACATGGCCACACGGCTGAGTGTCCAGCGTGTTCGTACTTGGAGTTGGGTTGGGCTTGTCCCAAGGATGTGTGCCATTCGGATGCATGTCACTCTAGGTTTTCCCGGTGGTCAAGGGGCCAGAGTGACGACTCCAAGTCGATTGCTGGGTCTTTTCCTCGGAAACGCGGGTTTGAGCTAGGAGCGGACGATCTCAAAGAGTATACACCTTCTGAACCCCCCGAACCTCCTTCCGGACATGGTCAGGACATGGATCTTGATGATGACTTGGGTAGAGGCGTAAAGAGGTCAGCTGAAGGTGAACTAGATCGTGAAGTGAGTGAACCTAGAAACGAAAGGGAATCACGGAAACGCAGTTTGGAAGGAGGGACTGAGATGGACCAGTTGTTCTCTTCTGAAAATGTTGCCCAAATCTATTCCTTGTCTCACTTTAGTGGGGTTTGGACTGGACCGGACGTGGTGAGTGTTGGTGATGAACTGATGAATAGTGTCGTGTTCAAGGGTTCTTCGGACTTCGACACGGTGGATTTTGGTGGTTCAACAATTCGAGTTTGGCGACCAGATCATGGTATTGATGACACCACTGGTGAAGTGTTGGACGGTGGACAGACCTTTCAGGGGATGTTGACTGAAGTTGGTAACTTGGAAAGGGTTGGAGCCGGCGTTCCGTTGAAACAGTCGGAAGCAGAGAAGTTAGCAAAAGAAAAACAAGTTCGGATCATCCCTTGTCGGTGGGTTTCGAATGCAAAGGTGATCAACGGAGAACCTGGGGTGAGAGCTAGAATTGTTGTAAAGGACGTTGCGGGTCCTGAGAAGGCCAAGAGTTTGGGGATCAGTTCTCCTACCCCGAGTGCAGAATCAATCAAAACAGCTATTGCAGTTGCAGGTTTTTCAGATGCCTTTGTTTGGACACTGGACTGTTCAGCAGCGTTCATGCACACACCTCTCAGTTCAGATCGGACGATCTTAGTGAAGATGCCGCTTTCGATGTCGTGGGAAGACGGGTCTCCACTTTATCTTCGACTTCAGAAATCGTTGAATGGGATCCGAAGTGCTAGTTTAGACTGGTTGCAGTTCGCTCAGTCGTTGGTCAAGCCATTGAACTTGGTTTCTTCTCCCATGAATCCATGTGTGTTCACTGGGGAAGGGATTTTGATGGTGATCTACGTTGATGACATCCTGGTGGTTTCACGAGATGAGACTGTTGGGAAAAAGGTATGGGGTTTGTTCAACAAACAGGTGCCAACCAAGTTGACTGGGACTTTGAGCCCCCATTCAGCGGGAACTTTGAAGTTCGTTGGTCGTGTGATTCGGCGAGAAGAGGGCGAAGGAAAGCTGTATGTTGGTGTGCAGCCCGGATATCTTCAATCGTGTTTTGAAGAGTACGGATTGAGCAAGATCAAGCCGACCAAGCCTACAGTTCCAAATTTGAGAGCGATTTTGGATGAACCACAGAAGCAGAACTTATCGCAGGAAGCTTACAACAGATACCGCCGAAGCTTGGGCAAACTCGCGTGGTTATCCCAAACAAGAGAGGATCTTCACATCTACATAGCCCTACTATCCACGGGACAACAGTGCCCTGATGAAAGATTTGAACGTGCAATCAAGGTGTTCCTAAGATTCCTTATGATGGACGGCGAGCAGGAACTTTCCTTTCCTGGTGTGGATTGGATGGATCGTGATCGAGAAACCTCAGAACCACGTTTACTTGAAGTATTCTGTGACGCAAGTCACGCACCGATGAGAACGACGCATCGTAGAGAGATATCAGGAGCCTACTTCTTTGTTCTTCATTCTTGCATCAAAGGGTTTTCCAGACATCAAAGCTGTGTTTCGTTGTCGAGCTGTGAATCGGAACTCTATGGAATTCAAGAATCCTTACAGGAAGCTATGGGTTTGTTACCCCTTGTGAGAAAGATGGTTTGGGATTTCTTTGGTGGGTTTGAAGGTTTCGAAGCAAAATCTTTCCTGATTCGAATTCGAACCGATTCGGAAAGCGCAAAACAGCTGTTGGAGGCGATGGATGTGCCTCGTAAAAGTCGACGCGCGGAAGTCCGGGTATTCTGGGTAAGAGAACAACTTGCCCGTTGGGCAACTATCAGTTGGATTCCAGGGGAGGTGAATTGGAGTGACATCTTGACCAAGTGTTCACAATACTTCTTCTATCATCGAAATGCAATAGGGTTTAGACCTGTTGGACCAGCGCAACTAGCAGCACTGGCGCAAGAGAAACCAAAGAAGCTGTTGATCCTGGTTGAGGTTTGTTGCAAAGAGAACTCTTCCCTGAAAACCACGTTTAAAGGGTTTGAATACTTTGGAATCACAGAAAAGGCCGAAGAAAGAAGCACAATGTTCAAGTTGCGTGATGATCTTGCACATGCGCGCAAAGCAGCACATGCAGCAGGACATGAGACACATGTACACATGCATGTTTCTTGCCCTTGCACAGCGGGTTCACCTGTGAGACACCTGTCATGCACGGGAGAGGAAGGGGATGTTCGCTTTGGGGAACTTGAGCCGATCTTGTTGAGTTTGATGGAGTATCGGGCGTTGGCGGACACCATGTCGTTGGAGTGGCCATTGCACAATTCGTTGTGGAATCTTCCGGGTGTTCGGGGTCTCCTTGTTGAGCTTAAGCTGACTCGGGAGGCGGTGGTTCGCCTTTGTAGGGTGGGCTTGTGTTCAAAGAATGATCCGCTTGTTGGGGTCGGGAAACGGCTGAAGTTTGTCTCCGATTGTGAAGAAGTGTGCCGGCCTCTGAGAAAGTTGCAGTCGTGTTCGTGTGAGCGTCATGCAGGGTTTAACGAAGTAAATTGGACGGCAACTGGTTTTTACAATGAGCAATTGGCAAGGTTGCTCAACAGTGCTTTCACGAAAGCACTGGCCCATGCGCGAGGATGAAGAAACCTCAAAGACTGTCTGAGCGCATGGAAAGACAAGCTTGATGTTGGAGTTGGATGTATACATGCAAACATACACACACATGGAGTGGTGGTCATGTGTGCGCGCAGCGCGGAATGCAAACAGTTTTTTTGTGTACACAGCTTTATGATGTTTCACTTGTGCTGGAAACGAAACTTGCAGAGACGAGTTCTAGTGTAGAAACGAGCTGTCTTGTAAAACAAGCTGTCTTGTGAAGAGTGAGTTTTCTTGTGAACTTGGCATAAGAGCATTAGGATAAGCTTCTAGGGTCGCTTTCAGAGCCACTGAGCAAGTACTCTGGAGTCGGGATTCGTTCTTGACGCGGACTAGAGGGTTTGAGTTTTGCTTGCGTGCTGAATTCCGAAGACGAGATGTCCAGATATGGAGACGAAACGTCTAGATCTAAAAATGAGATGTCTAGATACTCTTGTGTAAAGGGTGATGCAATCTTGAAGGATGCTTCATTTCCTTTTCTTTTTCTTGCCTTTCTTTTCCTTCTCCTACAGTCCTTCCATTTGAAAGGGGGGCCGAGTGTTTGAAAGGGGGACAGCACAGTGAATATAGCGATGTAGCCGATCATCTCAAGATGGCGGACTATCTGTTAGAGTCGCTTCTAGTTGGGTCGTTTGCTCTAGGATGGATTTCGTGCTTCATGACACTTCGGTTGACAAGGCCGACTGTGAAATCAAAGCAGGCAAGCACGGAAATCGTAGTGAAGGCGCAAGGATCTCAGACAATGTCTGAGACTACCACAGTCGCAACAAGGCCCTTGGCAGGAGAACGCATCAAGGTGTTTCCGACAGGTGAGGTGTATCATAGGTTGAATTGTCGCTATGCGGCGAGTCGGCCAAATGAGGGTGCTGTGTACAGACCTTGTGCAGTTTGTTTTCGCGGGGTCTAAGTATGAGGGGTGCTGGGAGTGCCTCGTGCTGTTGAGTGCCTCTTGGAACGGGGAGAATGGTGTCTCTAGATAAAGCACTCTTCCTCCTTGTGTGAGCCATGGCACCGTGTTTACTGCACTACGTATTAGCACTACGATGGTAGCACAACGAGCTGGGATTCTGAAATTGAATGTTGCAGTTTTTACTGGGATTTCAAAGACAGTGAAGTGCGACAGTTCTCATGCAGAACTCAGAGCGGGGATTCTGGAACTGAATGTTGCAAGTCTGCTGGGATTTCAAAGACGGTGGAGTGCGGCAGTTCTTATACAGAACTCAGAGCTGGCGGTGAGCGTACGTGTGTATTGTGTGCAAACTCACGGCGAAAGGGGGTGTGGAAATCTGGATTTGAGTTCGCGGTGTGCGCCGTGACTTTGCAATCTGGATGTCATGTGTATAGAAGTTTACTTACATATCCTCAGTGGATATGTGGAATGCAGAGTTTACTTACATGTCCTCAGTGGATATGTGGAATGTGGAGCACGGGAATGTCAGACTGCTTTTTCGAGGTATCCAAAGTTTACTTTCACAAACCTTCGGGTTGATTTTATGTGGAGAGTTAGGTTCTTGATTTGAACTCACTCCAGGAATCCTCCCAGTGTAGGAGCTGGTTCAGTCGTCTAGGGACGACTGTTTGTGAGTGTGGAACGGGTGACCATAGAGAGTTGATTTGAACTCCTTTAGGAATCCTCTCAGTGAGGATGTGTGATGATGGAAGCTCGAGATCCTTTGGGATCCAGTTGTGTGTTGAATTTGAACCTACCTGCCAGGCAACTGAGGACGTGGTGGTCTTCTTCTCTCCCTAGTGATGACACTTAAAGGATGCACGATGAGCAACCGTCTGGTTGAGAATGAGCATCCTAGTCTGAAGGGGGAGAAGTCGATCATTTCGTCTTCTCCTGCCTCTTTGTCTGTTTTCGACGTTCGATGTCGATAGCTTCGATTGCTTCGAGGGAAGCATGCGCTTGTGAACTTTGAAGAGCTAAATGTGTAAAGGGGTTTGCTGCTCAAGCGAACTGTGGCTCAAAGACAAGAGTGTTTGAAGAATGGATACCAGCAGTCTAGGTACAGAGCTTGCTTGTGCGAGTGTAACTGACACCTGTCTCCGTGAAAAGGGTGTGCTTGATAGTGTGGGGTGCGAACGGTGCTTCCGAAAACTACTGAGACCTCCGTGGTAATTTGTGAATTTAGCTTTGTGATTTTCCTGCTTCTTTGTAGGTTTTTCACGGTACGAAAATTTGGACCGTTTTGGGTTTAAGTTTTCCGCAATATTGGAGAATGTGGACCTGCTCATTAGTGAAGAGTGGCACAGCAGGATATGGATCTCAAATCTGCCTTCGCGCCGACAGTCCCCCGACAACCCTTCTTTCGACTGCTGCTAGGTGATCCCAAACAGAGCCCTGGTGGAGTAGCTGATGGACAGAGAGCCCATCGCACGCTCTTACTCCAGGCTCCCATTGCTACGAGCCCCCACTACCTGGTACACGCCACATGAGATACCAGGGGTCTTTCACATGCTCCTTCGGCATGGGCGAGGCTTTGGCCTTAGTGATCTAGAAGAAACGGCTAATGCTGTGGGCCACAGGCCATTGGGGGGCAACTGGTTTCGCCCGGAGAAGGTCCAAGGCACGTCCTCTTTCGCCTGTCAGCTACAGTCCACCTACAAAGACCTCTCCAGAGTGGATCTGGATCTTCCGGAAGGACTCCTTGTAGGTCTAGGATATGCAGCCACCAGCCCGGACAGCCTGCTCGACTTCCGACAGGCGCAGAATGCCGCCGAGAGATCGGAGTAGCAAGCCCGCACCGCTGGAGTCTAATGTTGCCAACGAGCGCAAGGGTTGCCCAAGAGGTGTATGAGCCGTTAATAGGAATTCAGTATCCCATGCTGTGCAGCCGAATGGGAGACACTTGGCAAATAGGTACCACCTCCATTCAAGAGGATCACCGGATTGCCTCAGGCTTACGATTTGTCCATTGGTGTCATGCTTCGCCCAATGTGCATGCAAGGCACAACCCAAAGAATGATCCAACCGTGCGAGTGTATCAACACATCGAAGACCAACTTACCAAAGCAGGAGCTGACACCGATGACATCTTGGCCCTTACAACTACCCGAGAAGGGGCAACGAATTTGCGCAATTACTTCACCATTGCCGACAAAAAGGCCAATGCAGAGACCGCAGTCAAAGTTGCAGGCGCCACGGCCAAACACTGCATCGTTATCCACGGGGTATCAACCTTCCTCAGTGGCGAAGGGCACAACCTGGATTATGACCAGGAGTGTTTCACACGAGCAAATGTGGCATACAGCCGAGCCACCGACCTCACCATCCTAGCCTGTCCGCTGAACATGCAAGGAATGCCTGGGGCCCTACAAGTTCTAGCAGCCCTTTTGCATGGTGTCCAGACGATATATACTTATGACAGCAACAGAGAGCCCGTTATTTTAGGCTCGCTGGACCTTACAGCCGCACAGGTTGCGCAAGCCACGACATTCTTCCAACAAGCGCTGCTGCCCCACCCGATGTGGTTAGGCCCTCTCCCGGTCTGTCTCGCAGAATACCACCAAGGCAAGGTGAGGCGCTTACGTCTCGTCTTAGCTGCACTAAAGCACTTGACCAAGGCGGAAATCGCTAGCCTGAGAGAAGGACCCCACCTGCCTGGTGGAACGGTCTTGCATGACCTTGTCTATGGCTATGCAGTTGATGCTTCGCTTGAGCCGGAGTGGTTGGTCATAACAGACGGGCAGCAGCCAGGACGTTGGCGACTCCTCCACAATAGCTTTGGCCCAGGAAAAAGGTGCAGCGTAGGAAGCTCCCTGCGCTATCAACCAACGCCAAGCACGAGTGAACAACGCAGTGCACAAGATTACACCTTCGAAGCATTGCACCGAGTGTACTTTTATGACGCATGGAGAGTGCAGCCAGTCCTCGATGCCCCCGGATCTGAACTAGTCCTGCCACCGCAACCAGGCCTTTTAGTGCATGGCTGTTACTGGCCTCAGCCAAGTGCAACACCTGAGGTCCTCTCTGTCTCTGACCGGGATACAGAAAAGGAGGAACATGATGTGCAAGAGGGACAGCCGCTGTCCTCTCCTGTGGCGACAGATGCCACAATGGCTGATGAAGAAGCAAATGAAGCAGTCTCTGTCCACAGCTCCTCCTCAGAGTCGCCCACCATCCCGAGTACAGAGCAGCAGGAGGAAGAAGACGAGCACATGGAAGACGACGACAGTGCTAACACCTCCTCTGCAGATGAGGATGATTGCCTTAGCAATCGTCCGGCCCCTCCTGAAGCATATCCATCACACGACGAAATGCTGGAAGCAGAAGATGAAGTAAGGAGCATGCTACCCCCACAGAACGGGGAACCCCCAAGTAGCAGCCCCACGTCGCACTCCTCTGAGTCCCCTATCAAACGAAGACCGGGGTCTAAGGCTAGTGCAGGGAGAGCTCAGTCCAAGAAGTTACGGAAATCACTTGCGCCAACATCCAGGCAACCGCTCGGTAGCATCCCCGAGCACGAGCAACCACCAGCCACGCTGGCAGACCTGGCCAGTCGGAATGCTCAAAGGCAGGAGGCTCCAGTTTGCAGGAACCCTGAGACACCACCTGACCATCCTGGAGCGACGCAAGAGCGCTCACACACCATGACAGAAATTGACCTTGCCAGTGATCAAGAGCAAGCAGAGCGTGGAGGCACTGCTGCCACTGATCTCCAACTGGAATCTGAGCAGAGAGCCATGCAGGCCCTATACGACTATCAACATGCGGCTCGAACGGCCAGAGAAGCTGACGGACAAAGCGTGCCGCTCCCCTCATTACAGACCTACAGTGACCTGCCTAGAGAATGGCCGATGGCGAGGCTTGCAATCTCCAACAAGCAAATTAACCGCCTTGTCCGTACATTTCTCTGGAGGCGGGTAACAGAGCAAGCACTCCATGGCTCCTCCTTTGTGGACATTCCTGATGAAATCAACCAAGCCTACATCGGAGACCTCCTCCGTATCAGTGAAGCCTTTGCTGCTCCCTTGTCCAACCTCTTCACATTCGTGAAGGGTGGACACCCAGCATGCCCTTTCATTACTCACAAACCGCTCGCCCTTTATGCAAACCCCCGTTTCTGGCAGTATGGCTTACTTGCCTTCATCGCAAGGTGCTGTTCCTTTGATAATCAGCACAGACACCAGGGTACAGGAACAGCCCAAGCAGTGGAAGGTAAACCACAGAAAACAAAGGAAAAAGATGTCGATGCCCTCACCTTCATGCAAACTGTCATCATGTCCTTTGTCAGGGGAATGGAGCATGGCGAGCAGACGCTACCCACCAATGACCTCTTTGTCTATCTCCCAGTACAGATCCTGCCCGACCTGGTTGTAGCCATGGAGCGGCAGGGCTTCACGCCCGCAGAGGTGAAAGGGGGCTACGGCTACCGACCCAAAGAAGAAGGAGCCGAAGACAACCCTCTGCTCGTGGTGGGAGTGCACACAAAAGAAATTGCCTACGACCGATACCCCCGAATGCCGGATACTTCCTGGGCTGAAAGAGCTTACTCTAGTGGAGCCCTTGACCCGTCTTTGGGACAAGCCTTCTCGTTTCCTTCCCTTCTGCAGCTGAGGCTGCGCATCGAAGTCCCCTTGTGGAGAGACCTGGCGACTGCCAGACACCCCGCTGCAGACTTGCCTGCAGAAGAAGACTCTGCCTCTGATGCTACCGGGTCAGCTGAGCGATCGCCCAGACTTGCGCTCCCGGTGCCAGTGGGGCTTGCTGAACCACCAGAAGCTGACACTGAGGAAGCTACTGAGGATGAGGACATGGCAGCAGAACCCAACTATGCTTTTGCCAAGGGATACGGACGTTTCGGCATAGGCTATTCTAGGCTATGGATATCCTTTCACTCCTAAAATGGAAGATCGCCCATATAACCAATATGGCCCACTCCTCTACTCGGAAGGCCGATGGGATCAGCTCTGTGCATGGCTCACTGGGAATTCCAAGTTTCGCAGTCAGCTCGCAGGCCACAAGCAGGCGCTTAGGGACCACATGGGCTACAGTCAGGAAGCCGCTGACCCAAGTAACAAAGCTCACCGTACTGTCCCTCCTCCAGGAGCGGGAAGCTCCTCGTCTGCAGCAGGGTCTTCCAGCAGGCCTCCCCCACCGCCCACGCCTTATGGGTGGTGGCAGTAGGGCGGTCTCCAGTAAGAGTCTCCCCGCACAGTGACCGTTTCCTAGTAACTGGACCTCCTCCATGAAATGGGTAGCCTTAGCTACCCTAATTCTTGTTGTCTAAATGTCGTCATGATTTTCGCAACGACAACATGTCCGTTACCTCGGTTTTTTGGCCCAAGCAACTCGAGCATAAACGCCCGGACTGCCGCCTACGCGACAATGCCGCCTAACCAAGACCGGTATGAGGTCAGTCTTGATTTGGTCACGATAGCAGGCACAGAATATACTATGCAAGCAAATCTCACCCAGTACGAGGATGTGGCAGAGCTGGAAGATGACATTCTTTGCTTTCTGCCGACAGTTTCTGATTTGGATGTCTTCGGCTGTGAGTTAGATTTGCTCGACCTACACACGCAGCAACCCCTGCCAGAAGCATTTCGCACAGCGCTCCTGCGACGGCCGCAACTACAAATTGTAGTTCGTCCCTGCATGGTAGATGGACACTCCATCTGGCAGTTCCAAGAGGACGGAAGGGAAAGCTACCCCAAAGCTGTACGTGTCCCGGCTAACCCACGTGGAGAAATTGCTGACAGAGCCTTCTATGCTGCACCCTCGCTCCGGCATGTAGAAGTGGCAATGGGCATCCAACGTGTAGGAATTGCGGCCTGGCAGAGTTGCCAGCTACTGCAAATTGTCAAGCTCCCGCCCTCGGTCATAAGTCTTGCAGAAGGGACCTTCCAGGGGTGCTATGTACTGAGAGAGGTGGCCGCCCCGGGGTGTGTCCAGTACAGTCGAAGAGTGTTTGCGGAGTGCTGCTCCCTAGGTCGAGTTGGTGTCAGTCACGAAACTGAGGACAGCAACGTCCTAGCACCAGGGGCACAGTTAGGCAAATATGCATTTGAGAGTTGCCTCACGCTTACAACCATCACCTTTGACATGGACCACACCAATAAACCCCGAGCGCTGCCTGAAGGTGCATTTTGTGGAGCAGGCATTGAACAGCTCTGTTTGCCAAGTGACTTTCACAATATCGGGCCGAGGGCCTGCGAAAACTGCAAACGACTTGTGGAGGTCAACCTCATGGGCGCAGAAATCACAGCCCTACTCTACTCCACCTTTGCCCACTGTGTAGCCTTACATTGCATATGGCTACCACCAAGACTCACGCAAATTGGCAAAGAGGCTTTCCTTAATTGTGTTATGCTCCAAGAAGTAGTCATCCCGACAGAGCTCAGTGACATAGGCAACCGTGCTTTCTGCGGGTGTGAACAACTGCAACGATTTACTCCCCTGGATTGGGGAGATATTGAACAGTGGGTGCAGGCAGAGCGCAATGCTTTCTTCATGTGTGACAAATTTGAAAAACCCCGGTGGGTGGAGCTCCTCTCCGCGGATGGGCCCGATTCGGACGCCTTTGATGAAGAGCTATACCAAGAGTACTCCTAACATCAGGTCAGTCCATGTGAGGTTCAAGGTGGGTGCCTTAGCATCTGTCTTCAGGAAACATCCCTGGCCCTAGGAACAGTCCATGAGCAGAGTCAGAAGCTTTTGGCTCAAACAGTAAATGCAAGTAGACAGCCATTCATGGAGCTCGACGACTCATCCAGACTTAGTACTCCCCCTGAAATGGAGCCGGTCATGGACTGCTCCTTGGTACTGACCACGCTCTCGGGGGTGACTATCAAGGTCTCTCTCAGTGTGGCAAAGTTTGATCGATTTGAGGACCTAGAGGACCAGGTCATGGACTATCTGGCCTCAGTCACTGACCTCAAAGTGTTTGGGTGCTCCATCGACTTTCTGCAAACTGCCACACAGACATACCTTGAGGACCCAATCTGGGACAGGCTACAGCAAGGCATGGCATACACCGTTGTCTTCAAGGATAGCAGTGTCATCCTGTCAACACAGGAACAACTCGAAGGTTGCCCTATCCATCAGGTTCCGCTTGCCGTTCATGTCCCTATGAACTCAGAGGAAATCGTCCCAGAAGGGGCCTTTGCAGGGGTTCCGCGTCTGCGGCGTGTCAGTGTTGAGTCAGGCATCAGGCTCATTGGAGCAGAGGCCTGGCAAAATTGCCGACAGCTTCGCATTGTCAAACTGCCGGCCACAGTTGTAGGCATTTCCGATAACGCCTTTCGTGACTGCAAGCAACTAAACAGTGTCTCGGCTCCTGGTTGCCGAGACTTTGGATACAAGGCCTTTGCGGAATGCTGTTCCTTACAATGGGTGTATGCATCGGAAGGGGTTGCAAATAAATTCAGTAACGAAGCCAAGTTCGGGCAATACCTCTTTCAAGGGTGCATTAACCTTGCTGAGGTTACCTGGTGTGAGGTCCCATCCCCCCGAGGGTCAACACTGCAAGCTAGGACCAGAGAGCTGGCGCCGGACTGTCTTAGCTCTACGGGAGTCACTGCACTCGCTCTTACAAAGCATTTTACTGCTATTGGAGCGCATGCGTGTGACAGTTGCCGACTGCTTAAGAGTGTAGACCTTTGCAACACCACTGTTGAAGAAATTCCGGAATTCACCTTTGTGCACTGCACTAGCCTCAGAGAAGTTCTCCTTCCGACTACTCTCCATACAATCCGAGTTAAAGCCTTTATGAACTGTGCAGCCCTAGTTGAGCTTGCAATCCCGCCTTCGCTAAGATACATTGGAAGTAGGGCCTTCTTGGATTGCACTGCCTTGAAGAGGCTTGCCAAAATGCCAGGCAAGCACAAATGGCGAGGAGTCTACGCAGAAGAAAATGCTTTCGCCATTTGTCCCGATATGAGATGGCCGCCCTGGCTACATATGATCCCTGACATGGGATATACCCCTGGTCTTGGATGAAGACAAGCCTCTCGGATCACAGCTATCGCAGGCTCGCTAATATCCATCATGGGCGCGCGCCTTAGCTCGAGTCCAGAGTAGGCCAGAAGCCACAGCAGGCCAAATATCATGAGTAGAGCCGAGGATCACAGCAAAAGAAGCCTTCCTTCAACGTATCTCTCTACAGGAGGTTCCTACTCCTGCTCTGCATGGCGCTATGCGCCTTTGCAGGCAGTCCGCACCTTCGAGCAAAGTACCAACAGAGAAAAAGCAACACATGGCGAAGGACATACGTCTTTGACCAAGGTGAGTAACTCGTCTAGTCCAAGCGGCACCGAGAGCAGTCGGCAGATGCCAGTGAGCAATGGAGAGAGGGCTCTCCAGACCTGCAAAGACCAGCAATGTCTTCGCAGCGGGAATGGTGGATAGGCACATCGCTAACAAGTTACGGCAAAGGAAATGCGCAAACAACAAGTAGGACCGTCAACCTCTTTTCGCCATTCGCAATACAGTGAGCCAGTAGGAATGAGAGCCTTAGCTCCTCGTTCCCAACAGGCGGGTGGTAGAGAGTGGCAATGGAGGATGCCCAGGGGGAACCTTAGTTCCCTCTGTTGATGTCCGACATTTCCAATTTTGTACAAAGGGGTACAGATACCATGTTAGGATAGGTCCAATGTTTCACCTGTTTCACACGGGCCCTGCACGCAACAGACCACTTTTTGCAATGCCGCAGCAAGGGTGCTGAGATGACCTCCCTTCGAGGGGGTATGCCTTTCGCACCCTTACCGGCAGGCTTTCGTCGTTTGCTATGACCGCCACCTTCTATATCACCAACTAATATGCCTCTGGACTTGTAAGCGCAATCAGGTGAACGGGTTGTGCCACAAGAAAGGTTTTTTCCACGGCATGAAGCATAGCAACCACTGATCCATTTTGACATGGATACAACCGGCGTAGGAGCATAGCTATGCTCCTGACCTGCATCGTGACCAGGTTTTTGCCACACCGTGCAGTGGCCGCTGGTCACTGGTAATAGAGAAGTGAAGTCCATTTGAAGACTTTTTGGAAACTTTGCTAGAGCACAAACCCGCGCTGCCATGCTCTTCGTTCGAGAATTCAGGCCCATGGATCGCGAATAGTTTTCGTTTCACCTGTTTCACCTTAGCACAGAGGAAAGACTACAAGATGGTGGAGACTCGGCCTGTGGGCTGTGGTTTGCGGTTGTTTGGGTTTTTTGTTGTTGGGTTGTCTTTGTTCCTTTCTCCACCATCTGACTGTTTTTTCCTTCCTTCAATGATGACCTGGGCACCATGCCCACACGGCGTCCGTACTCGTGGGAAAAAATGCACCAACAAATCTGATGCCTGGCTCAATGCTGACATGACGTAGACGTGGTAACCCTGCAAACGCCCCTTCAGGGACCATTTCCTGTGGGTTCATGGGGACATGGACAGCCAGCGGAATGTCGTGGAGGGGACACCCCTCTAGGCACTCCTGTGAGTGGAGGACTTCGCTGCAATCCCGAAAGACAATGCAGTACTCCATGCTCTGCTGCAGTTTTTCCCAGATTGGGTTCTCTAGGTAGGTTTGTGTGGCCACTTGCAAGAAGTCGATGGTGCGCCCGAAGACCTTGAGATCAGTCACCGAGGCGAGGTAATCAACCACAAGGTCCTCAAGGTCCTCAAATCGATCAAACTTGGCAACGCTCATCTTGCTCGCTGACGACCTAGCGGTGCAACTTCCTCGGTGCGATATTCATTAGCCAACAAACAGGAAACTGCTATATGATGGTCGTTCTGAACTGAGTGCAGCCTGAATCTAGAATTCATTGCCCCGTTTCACTCCCGTAATAGATCTTCGGATCTTCACCTTTTCTCACTAGTCGAGCAGATATGAGCCTGCTCCTCTTCTGTTGTTTTTGGTGGTTTTGTGTTTGGTTGTTTGTTTTGGTGTTGGCTTTCTGTTGTTGGGCCTCTTTTGGGTCAGGCTCGTATCTTCTCATTACTCTTCGAATTCATCCAAGGTGACTTGTGCCTCTCGGCACACACAGCGCCCATACCCGTGCAAAAAAAAAATTACGATCGTACCCGAAAGGGCAGTTAGCGCCAAATGGCAATCCATAACCGGCTCGCATTCAGGGGGGGAGCTGTCATCTGATGAACCAGTGGGTTCCATGGGTGGGCTGCTACCTTAGGTCGCTGTTTGAGCCAATAGCTTCACCCTGTGTTCGTCCTGAGCTTGAGTTTTGTCTGTTCTTTGCGATTCTCGACAAAGGAAGATGACTCCCGTAGCTCGGGTTTACCGCGCAGGACAAATGCTAAGGCACCTACCCTGGCTACCGCTTGACCGGTGGTCCAGTGATTTGCTTGGGGAGGTATACTAACTGTTTCCCACGCCTAGAGTAGTCTTCTCTTACCACCTATCAGCTTACACTAGTTACCCTAGCAGGAGAGGAAATTCAGCTTCCAATCGAGCTTCGAGAATTTGATCGACTCGACGAGTTCGAAAATTCGGTTGCCGAATACTTGCCAACAGTTAGCCAGATCGCCGCATTTGGGTGTGAGCTTGACTTTGTTAACCCGAGCACCCAAACAATTCTCTGTGACCCCATCTGGGACACTCTACGCGAATGCGACCGCTTCAATCTAGTGGTCAGAAAGTGCTTAGTTTGTGCTGAACACAAGGGGCAGCTACAACAAAGGTACCCCAGAGCCATACGCATCCCTGCGGAAGACACTGGCTTCGTCCTAGACAATATAAGACACGTCCTAGTAGACGCTGGCATTCACACCATAGGAGCCTCAGCCTGGCAGAGTTGTCAACAGCTCCAGATTGTCAAGCTGCCTCCCTCCGTAGTCTGCCTCAAAGACGGAGCCTTCCAAGGGTGTTATGCACTCATGGACATCTTGGTCCCAGGGTGTATCCAATTTGGACGCAGGGTCTTTGCAGAATGCTGCTCGCTGCGCCATATAGGAACCAATGAAAAAGCAACAAATGAGCTTGCTCCAGGAGCCCAAATCTCCCCCTATGCTTTTGAGAGCTGTTTGGCGCTTTCGACTGCAAATTTTGAGCAGATTGGGGCCTCCTCTGTGTTTCGACGGTACATACCAGAGGGAAGTTTCTGTGGGTCAGGTACCGAGCAACTGAAGCTCCCATCCAACTTCAACTTCTTAGGACCTATTGCCTGCGAAAATTGCAAACGCCTGGTTCTGGTCGACCTGTCTAGTACCGAGATCATTGCCATATGGGGATCTACCTTCTCACACTGTGTGAACCTTGCGCAAATCTGATTCTTGAGGCGCATTGGTAAAGAAGCCTTTATGTTCTGCACCTCTCTTCAAGAAGTGTGTACCCCACCTGCCTTGCAATATATAGCCTACTCAACTCATAAAGATGGATGACCCAACCACTTGGCGAGCGAAGGCCCTACGCCGAAAGCAATACTTTTGCATTGTGTGCCAAGTTCCACCGCCCGACGTGGTTAAACATGCTCCCACCGGACGGAGAAGACAGTGATGCCTTCGATGAGGAATTGCACAAAGGCGTACACCAACCAGCCGCTCCCAGGCGGGCACCTCAGTGTCGGTCCTGCCGGACGGGCATAACTCTGCTGCTTTTGAGGAAGAATTGCATAAAGGGGGTACGCTAGTTAGCCAGATCCCAGGCGGGCACCTCAGTGTCGGTCCTGGATGAGTACATAGAGTACAGTCTTTTCGGTGACTTAGGTTACGAAAGCCAGCCTTCGTAGAAGGCGCTAGCGGAGTTGTGTCTGGCGAACGAGTAGTTAGGGGGTCTGGGGGGGTGGCCCGAGAAAGGTATACGTCAACTCGGCACATGCTGGGGGAGGAGGGTGCTTCGAGGGAAGGTTTTTTGAGGTTGTGTTGGAGGTGATTTTTGAGGGGTGGTGATGCAAGAGATGCCAAATGCATCATTTGCATCATCTGAATGGAAAGGTGTAGTTGGCACCTTGCAAGGTATAGAGAC
>CAXAMN010015546.1:115616-140043 GCA_963970005.1 Durusdinium trenchii | reverse complement strand
GTAATAGTGGTGGTAGTGGTGGTGGTGGTCGTGGTCGTGGTCGTGGTGGTGGTGGTGGTAGTGGTAGTGGTAGTGGTGGTAGTAGTAGGAGTAGGAGTAGGAGTAGGAGTAGTAGGAGTACGAGTAGTAGGAGTAGGAGTAGGAGTAGGAGTAGGAGTATGAGTAGTAGTAGTAGTAGTAGTCGTAGTAGTAGTAGTAGTCTAAGTATTGGTTGGTAGGTAGGTAGGTAGGGTTAGGTTAGGTAAGGTTAGGTAAGGTTAGGTTACGTTAGGTTAGATTAGGTTAGGTTAGGGTAGGGTAGGGTAGGTTAGGTGTTAGGTTAGGTAAGGTAGGTAGGTAGGTCGGTAGGTAGGTAGTAGTAATAGTAGTAGTAGCAGTAGTAGTAGTGGTTGTGTTTTTGTTGTTGTTGTTGTTGTTGCACCCTCCCCAAACAAACTCATGCATGTCAGACACATGAATTCGACATGCAATCTAAAGTGGCTCTTCCTTCAGATCATGGGAACGCTTGGAATCACATCCAGTGTGTGCCAAGTGTGTCACATCCAGTCACGGGCGACCTCAAACTTCCTAGTGGAGATATATGCCAACATGATATGCTTGACAATGAGAGCAAATATGAGCAAATCACATTGGAGGTCCCTCTTCTTCCGTAGTGGAGGGGGTTGTGTGTGGTTTCTGACTCAGTCCATCTCGTCCATCTCGTGTACTCGCACAGCACCAGTCCGTCAGATCTGCGAACACTCTTAAGCCACAGCCGCTTTCCTTACAGCGCTTCCCGAAACGCAGAGTGCGTCTTCCAACCGCCTCCTATCTCACGGGCTTGGATTGAGCCAGTTGACTAAGGGGTCAACTAAGTTGGAATCATAGAAACCCTACGCAGGTACGTCCCACTAAAGGTGATACAGACTACTGCATGAATTAATCTATAACTATTTTTTGATGAAGATGAAGATGATGTAAAACCATTCTCGGTATCAGGATGGTTTGACAATTTGATGTATCATAAATTAACTTGGCCCGGCCATTGCCCTGTTTTTCCACTGCACATTAAAACAAAACATACTCAATATATCTCAATATCATCAATATCTCTCAATGCTGGCGTGGCGCATAGTCGTGCAGCCAGCCACGCAAGCTGCGGAGCACGAGTGCGAAGAGCATCTGAAACGCCTCGTCCCCCATACGCACGCGAGTCCCTCGACGTCGCCGTTGCTTTCCAGCGGAGCAGCAGAGTTGGAGAGGCGAAGAGACACCGAACCGCAATGAACCGTAGAAGTGTTTCTTTTTTCACCAAGTCGCTGCGCCCATCCATTAAAGGGCTTTTTGAAGGCTTTGGAAAATATATGGTTGTGGGCAAAATGGCCTACTTTCACCATCCAAAACCACCGAATGTAGGCCATATTCGTGTACATGGAGCGTCTGGGAATTGTTGGGCTTTGTGTGCTTCTTTGGTACGAAAGCCTCGGAAGTTGAACGAGATCAAAGGTTTTAATGGGTATACCGGTATACCCCGTATGTCGTTGTGAGGGAGCCTAGCAAATTGAGAGCGAGGGGTTCTATGGATGGCTCGGGATTTCCTGCAGGCATTGCAGCTTGAAATGCACCATTAGATTATAAATATATATTATAGGAAAGTGATTTGCAATATTTGCAGATTGTGCTTTGGACGGACGAACCCTAAAGGTGTTTGTGTAATGGCGCAAACACTTCAGCGAGACCTAAGGGCAAATGTTGAGGGTAAGGCCAACCAAGCCATGTGTTTTTGAGATACACAGCCTCAGTGGCTGACTTCAGCTGGCTTCATCCAAACGTGCTAGGTTTTAAGTGAAAAACTATGAAAAGTGTTGCGAGCATCTTCAGCATCTGCTTCTGCTTCTGACTCGGATCTGAAAGAAATCGCTTCGCCGAGTGATCCCCCAGATTGACATCATTAGGATCCTTCTTCAGCGGTGGTTGGTAAGGGATTTCCTGGGGCGGGATTTCCTCATGCCAACCGTCAGGACCTCTCAGGACCGTCAGGACCGCCAGGGTCTCTGGAAAGGCTCCGAGTCGTCACTCGACCCCGACCCCGACCCTGGCAGCACGTGGCACATGACGCGCCAAACGCACGGTGGACGGAGTGAGATTTCTACGACTTATTAATTCGTGTGGTCGACTTGGGAATCTGGAAGTGTACATCTGAGGTGGTTGAAACTGTTTGAAACTTGAAACCCAAGACTGTGAAAGAAACAACAAGGGAGGCATTTCAATGTTTTCGCTCCTGCGACCCTGCGCCCATCGATCTTCACCGATCTCGTCATCTTGAAGCCCTCATGAACCACACAGCTGCGTAAAGAAAACACATGCGTGCAATCACGGCGACGTCCACCGAGCCTGATTTAGTTGTTTTTGTTTGTTGAACAACCGTTCTACGGATTTTGGACAACACGAGGTCCGACCTCAAGAGAACCTGAAGGCTAAACAGAGAGACCTGGAGGCCGCCGAGGTTGGTGGACACCGACTGGACCGGCCGGCTGCGGCTGTGGGTCAAAGAACATCGTCCCAGCATAGTCCAGGTGTGTCCCGGCGAGGCCCCTCGCGCCGACTCGCATGGAGACGAACGTATACACTGTGTAATATGGATGTCCTACCTTAGGTCCAAGACCATGTTTAAAAAGTTGAGGTTGTGTAGGCGGAAAACCCTTAAGTAATGGTGGTTCGGTAAAGACTATTATATCATAAATCAATTTAAATCAATGGTGGTATAGCTTAGGGGTGTTCAGGGGCACCTCGTTTATGTGCCAACGGGGTCTAGACCTCCGCTCACTCGAACCGGCATTTTCCACCAAGGCAGTATGGATTTCCTAGTGGATAGTAGCGGTGCCAGGAGCGCCTAGTAGCGTCCTTGCTCCTAATAGTAAGGCCAGGAGCCCCTAGAAGCGTTCTTGTGCTCATCAAATTGATCAATGAGACTTGTCACCTGCAAGTGTTCTTACAAAAGTTGCGCTTGAACCATTGGCACTCCAGCACGCCGATTGAAACTTCAAACATACAGTGTGGCCTCTTCTGGTGAGAGGACATCGCAGAATCCATTCATTCTTGCGATTGAGCATCCCGAAGTACTACAGTAGGAAGTCTATGAAACCCATTCATAGAAATCACTAGCTAGCACAAAAAGCAAAACAAAATACTCAATGCAAACAGTGAAGGTCCGAATGGGGCACAAACAAAGTTTTCCAAACACCAAATCACTAGCTAGTCCTGTCCAGTACTAGTACTTCAGAATCCATGCATTATCAACACGGCCAAATTCTAAAAAACAATCTGTTAAACGCCCACTGTCGGGCTGGTCTCTTCAAGGAAGAGCTGTGGGTCCAAACGGGTAAAGCAAACCAGAAAGAAACAAAGTCGAAAGAGTCTCGCGAATATTCTAACCAATCGATTAATTTCGAGCAGTTTTGACCCACATCATGCAGAGACCCGGGAACCTCTCCTGCTAGTGTTCCACAATAAATTGGAACGTTGAAACAAATTTCAGCCTTCACTGCAAGATGGCTGGAAAATCTCTGGCAAGCCTTGAGTCAGCACGACGGGTTGCCGACCACTGGCGCTCTCGCTGGTGCTCCTAGGTTCGTTGAACTTCGGAAATTGTCATGGGGATGTGGTGTGGTGGAAAAGAACTACACTATGCATGTCAGCAGACATGCAGCCGGAACACAAGACACCCTGTCCTGTCCTTTTTGAAGAATTCATCAATGTGGTGCAACGATTCATGGATATCACGGATAGGATGAACAAAAGGAGAACTTCGGCGCAGCCCTGCGTGAACAGAATTGACTCTGCAGAGTTGAAGGAACCTTGAATCTGCAGAATTGAAGGGACCTTGATGGATCCGGTGGTATTTGATTTGTGAACTGCTACCGTACATACCAAGAAACTGCTCACAATCTTCCCAAATCCACCAAATTCCACCAACTTCTCCAAACCCAATCCTCTTCCATCATGTTCATCCCCCCTGCCAGCCACGCTGCTTGGATCTCCCATCATGGGCACCATTGGTTCCAGGTGGTTTTGCTAGGTGCACAACCCCAACCCCCCAAAAACCCTGTAAAATGCCTAGGGCTGACCCCCTTTTGGCCAATATTTTCATTGTTTATAGTTATATTCCACCCCTGTGGCTGGTGGGGACCCCACAAAAGACACCAAATCTACTAAATTTACATAAATTTACCTTTCTGTAACAGTCTGTGGAACGGTCTTTCGTCCTGTAGTTGTGCATTTCCCTTTTTTCAAGACTGCTTTGGTCTTGTCCTCCAATCAGACTTCCGTGCGCAATGAAACCGCTACAAGTGGCAAATGATCTCATTTTCGTTGACTGTTTGGAGCTCTTCCGGCTCCTCGATCTCAATGTGCCAGTCATTCCACCAGCCCTCTCTCCTTGGAATTCGCCAGAAGAGCCGCTCCACCTGGGAAGAATAGATCAGTGACTGGAAGAGGTGGCAAGTTCAAGTTCAAACCCTCCATCCAAGGAGAATGCGCGAATTTCTCAGTAAAAGAAGGATTGATTCGAGACAGTGGTTCATTGATTTCAGAAGGTGGTACTGAAGGGGGTTGAGGAAAAGGAGGCCCTCACTGAACAATCTCCTGGAAGTGCATTCCTATAGTAAGAACGATTGGATCTGACTCGGACTGGCCCTTCAACTCCCTTATTCGAAAAAAAGAGCGAGACGCTATGCCTTCTTTCGTTACAACCATTCACCGTTGACCTGTGGTAGCTTGATGCCATTCACCCTTGACCTGTGGCCATGGTAATGCAGATGGTGATGATAATGCTAATGGCAATGGCGGTGGTAATGCCATTCACCGACCTGTGGGAGCCTGATGCCATGCACCCTGTGAGTCGTCGTAGTGAAGATGGTAATGCCATTAACTCAGTGACCTGGGGGGGGTCTTGATGCTAATGCTGATGGCGCTGGGGATGCTAATGGCAATGCCAATGGTACCGGTAATGGCCATTCAGCCTTGCCGTGTGGAAATGCTTGTGGCAATGGTAATGCTCATGACAATGGTTATGGAATGCCATTCACCCTTTGACCTGTGGGAGGTATGCACCTTTGTGTGCATTGTGGCCTGTGGCAGCTTGATTCCATTTACCCTTGACCGGGGTACTGGGAATCCAAATGGCAATGCCAATTCTATTGGTGGTGCTGATGGATGCTAATGATGGTTGTTTACCCTTGACATGTGGTGACGCTAGTGGCAATAGACATGCTAATGGCAATGGTGATGGGATGCCATTCACCCTGTGAGCCGTGGGAGTTTGATGCCATTCACCATGCTAATGGAAACGGTTACGCCATCCCCTCTGCGAGCTTGATGCTAATGCTAATGCTTATGGTGCTGGGAATGCTAATGACAATGCTAATGCTGCTTTCAATAGCAATGGCAATGCTCATGGCAATGCAAATAGTACTGTACTGCCAATGGCCATTCACCCATGACCTGTGGCAATGCTACGTGGGACCTTGATGCCATTGACCATAATGCAATTTTCCCTGTGACCTGTGGGGGGGAGCTTGATGCTGATGCTAGTAGCAATGGTAGTGCTCATGGCAATGCTGATGGTATTGGTAATAGTCATTCACCATAACGCAATTTTCCCTGTGGCCTGTGGCTCAAAAAGTGATTCAACTCCTTCACTGGAAGCAGTGTGGGTTCTGTCAAACAATGAAACTGCTAACTCAAAGACTGAATCTGTGCCATGCCAGCAAGTAAGTATTGCATGTGGTAGCAGAGCAGTCTTTTTCCAGAAAGCTTCCAAACCTAAATGCTAGCAATATAAACCTGATTGCCACCAATGTATTTTTAATGCTTATGGCGCTGGCAATGTTGATGGCAATGCTAATGCTGATGCCAATAGCGGTGCTAATGCTAATGGTAATGGCTATTCACCTTGCGACGTGTGGCAATGCTAATGACCATGGTTGTGCTCACGACAGTGGTGATGGACCGCCATTCACTCTTTGACCTGTGGGAGCTGTGCACCCTGTCACCTGTGAGAGTGGGAGCTTGATGCCATTCACCCTCGACCTGTGGCAAGAGGGATCACAATGGCAATGCCCATTCCTGCGGCAATGGTAATGCTAATGGTGATGGCAACGCAAATGCAATCGCGATGACAATGCCATTCACCCGGTGAGCTGTGGGACCTTGATGCCAATCAACCTGTGACCTGGGAGGTTGAGGCCACACACTCTGACAGGTAGCACTGGTTATGCAAATAGCAATGGCAACGCTAATGACAATTGTGATGGTAATGCAACGCAATTCACCCTTTGACCTGTGCGGGTGAGCTGTGGGAGCTTCACGCCATTCACCCTGTGACCTGTGGGAGCTTGATGCCCGATGAGATAACCAAAGACATCCCCGCCCTCTCCCTGGGATTCCATGGCATCCTTGGTCTGCGGACGGTGACTTTAGAGGGGACACGGTGGTTAAATGCAACATAATACCTGGAACGTGGCAGCTTACATTTTTGGACCCCACCTTTGGTCTTTTCATGCGCGTGTATTTTGTCAGATGAGTCTGGTGTTTTGTGGTGCTTGGCTCAGTTCGGCGGTTGTTTGATGCATGACATTGATTGATTTGACTTTCACACAATTGGTGTTTCATTTGATTGTTTTTCTGATTCTTGCTGAGAGTTTTTGTCGTGATCATACCAACGTCAAAAATGTAAGCTTACAATAGTGATGCTTGAAATCAAAAATGTAAGCTTACATTTTTGAGGCTTGCTTTAGAAGATGTAAGCTTACATGCTTGACCTTGGACTTATGGCCGACCCCCCCCAAAAAATGTAACTTACAATTTTTGAGTTCCCCCGTAATGGGTAGGGATCCAAAGACCATAAACATCATTGTTGAGGTTCACCTGTTTTTTTCAGAAAAGCACGTTGTGCGGGTGTGTGTTTTCCAGCGTTCCCGAAAGGACTTTGCATCTTGAATGTGTTCTGACGTTGAGGACGAGACCTCGTAGTTGTTGGTCGGTGCTCGCTGTCTGCCCGTGAGTAGTAGTCTTCCCAGTTCGCCGGATCTTGGGGGAGGTCGGCCCCAAAAAAATATGGTTTGCTTTTTGGCGGTCTCCTGTTTTTTTGGCCAACCCCTGCCCGGGTACTACATCCCCCGGTACTACCTGTGGCGATCTGCAAACTGCAAGCCAAGAGGCGTCATAAAAATGTCCCACATCGCACGTAAATTGACGCAGGTCGTCGTTCTCTGGGTGACCACAAGCGCGAGCGCAGCGACCTCCGCAAATGTGCGCCGGCTGCTGCGGCAAGTTGCGCCTTGCCTCTTGCAAATAGGCCCTTGCGCGTTCTTCTCGGGACAGCCGGCGGGCTTCCAAGAAGTCGCCTGCACTGTGCAAGGGTGATTCAGACCCCACGGAAGGGGCGAAAAAAACAATAGTACGCCCTATAGGCATACTACTGCAATATATTTTGGAACAGCCCAGAACGAACAAATATATGTTTAGCGGACCATCGCCCTCAATCATTTGGGGTGAAGCAACTTAATGTAATGGTTTCAGAGTAGATTGCGCAAAGCCCAAAAATCAAGCAAACCCTCCGAGCCGGGTGGCCCACATCGATCAGCGGCGGCTCAAACGGGTCGTCAGCATGATGGTGGAATGCTACCTGTCAGGTGGGTGGCAAAGGATTCAAAATCAAATAGGGTCGATAAACTTCGACAATTCCTTGGCGAATCCTTTGGATGACCTTGAAGAGAAGCCAATATATTGTAATCAAGGGGAAAGTTTTTGTTTCGCACAGCGATGCTATAAGGGTGCGCCCAAGCGCGCCAAGAACACATATAGATAATACAAGAAGCATGGTGTAAGGCACTGCTTCAACCAAGACACCGAACTTGGTCAAAACATGAAAAAAGATGCCAAACACCAAAACCTGGCCCCGACACTGGCCCGAAACTGCTCGAACCACGGCGCTGCTCGAACAGCGGCACTGCCGCGCGCAGACCGCCCCGATAGGCGGGCGAGGGGGTATTATCCTTATTCGGGGGGGTGTATTATTATTGAAATGATTGCTTTCCGAGCCCCAGGGGCCCCCCCCCCCCCCCCGGAAGAATAAGAAAGGGGTGAGGGTGTGAAAGAGTGACTAGGGCGTACACGGTTGAGGCGCAGACCGCTAGTGTCTTTTATGCGCAGAGTCTTATCCTCTTAGCGTCTTGAGCCTTATGGCAGTCAAGCATGGACACACTAGATAGGCCACTGGAGTGGAACCTGTACAAGTAGGCCTCTACATTTCAGCAGGCACAAAATTCATGTCCACTCCTGCCTATTGCGTATGTTGCGCACTATTTTTCTACCGTAAGGCTAAAACAGTCCAGCAAGCTCTAGTAAGCTTAAAAAGGAAACTACGGTGCCTTGTACTTACCAATTCCAGTGTTCGGTCACTCTAGAAAAGGTAATCTCAAGGTATACTAGATACAGTGAGAGAGCGATAGCTTACTCACCTCAAATACAAAGTCAAAGACAATGTATCTCGGCTGGAGACTGTATCGTTCACCGGCGAAGATACCGTGTACCGGCGCTCAATAGCCCTTAAATGGCCAGAGCTAAAGAAACAAAAAGGGAAAGCGGCTTCTTACACAGAGACCTATAAAAGCAGTAAACGACACTCGCGTAACGAAAGAACTAAAAATTCAAGACCGCGCAAATGCAATGAATTAAGATGCCTTGCAAAATGCAAGGAGCGTCTACTCTCGGTCCGAGGAATGGTCTTCTCAAAAAGTGGTCTCGGCCGCTTTCATAAACTGCATCAAAAGGACTCTTACTCTCATTGACACCAAAAACAAAAATGAAGGAGACACCGGCAAATGTATGTACAGAACTTGCACTACAATTGCAAACTCATAAAATGACTTAATCATCAACCATGAATGGTTGTCCATTAGAGGTCATTTCATAAAGAGCGACTGTGGTAAATATCATCAGTTTTGAAAAACTGTCCATATCTACCTGCAGATAATATCTGTTTTGTAAAACTGTATTTATCTGCATGCTAAAGTGTAAAACTTCAGCCTGGCAACTTAAAGTCAAGCCTGGAAGCAAAGTATCAACTGTGATCAGAAGTATCTTCACTTCCTAGCTATCATTAAAAGTTAGCCTCTGCTCTGAGGTTATGCCGCTGCAGTCGATGGAGCTGCTTGATCAGAAGTTGGCGGCCTTCCTTTCCTTTTATTCTCTTTCTGTCTCTCCTTCCTCCGCAAGTTAGCATCTCGAAGAGTCTCGCCCTGGCGATAAAGTCTTCTGTCTCCAGATGAAAAGGAAGCTGGTCTGAGTGAAATAAACATTGGACCATGACTGTCATCGTCAGAGGGTCTCGAGCACATAATCTCCTGGTCAACCAAAGCAAAGTTCTCTGAAAAATTACAGATGAACTCCTTCGTGCTCACTGTGGAATTTGTATATTCCTCTTCACTCATCGAATGACCCCATTCAACAATGGTAGACAAACATGTATCGCCAAGCTTTGATCCCTGGTATACTTCTTTCTCTTCACTAGAGTATTCTTCCCAGCGTTTCTCAAAGTAATCTTCACACTGCTTGAGGACATGTGAAGATGAACTGTAAAACGTTCTGGGAATAGGTGCTTTGATACCAGGATCTGCTGCTACACGGGCTTCTGAAAACCTGCGGATCCAATGCTGCATGGTGCTGTAATAATAGTTAGCCATTGGTTGCTTTTTGTACCCAGACATTCTGTAGGCCAAACTGTTTGCATCACCAGAAATGATGTCCACCTCATAAACAAAACACTCATAAAGCATCAGTGCTGTCTGTTCTCCTGTCAATCGATGGGCATCCACAGCACGGTGTGTGTCAACATGATAATTACAGACTCTGATGGTATGCATGTTCGCTCGAGTAAGTGGAACACGCTGGTCCTTAGGACCATAGTCCTCAAATTCAAAGTCTGCTTCCTTGAAGTCCTGACGAGGCCTCGTTTCTCCAAAACAAATCTCGTAGATAGCCCAAGTTACATCACGCTGTTGACAGTGACCAAGGTCTTGGTCATGTCCAGCAATGACCTTGACATATCCACCTGGTGCAACTCTAGCCATCACTGCAAGATTCTCCCAATCATTGAAACAAACTGCCCAATTCTTCTGCTCAATAAAATCCTTGGCAGGAACAAGGAGATGAGCTTCCTGGAGAATCACGACATGTGCACGCAAAAAGAAGAGCATATTGAAGAAAAGATTGTTTTCAAATTGCTCATATTGAAGTGACATGGCACTCTGCTTGCGTGGCTTCATTGCACGATCAAGTCCTTGGAGAAACTTTGGTGTGGTGTACTTCTGACCACGAACCATGTTGCCATAGTTCCAGGATAGAAAGGTCAAAGACTCTGAGCTGGCCAATAAGTTGGTTCCATATTGTTCTTCTATTCTACCCTTGAGGAACCTTTTGCACAGCTCTTCGTAGAAGGCGACAAAGTCCCAACTGGGTCCCTTGCGACCATATGCTTCCAGTTCTCCTCTAAACTGTTCCTTTGTAACCTCCAAATCTTCTCGAGCTTGTTCTGCCCTTTCAAGGGCCCTTGGTTCGACCTGATACTTGTCATCCAAATAAACGATGCGATCATCATTGATGAAAAATCTCTTCAGGTCATGCTCGCGGCTGTTCTCATAACAATCAGGTGGAGGTACTGGACAGACATTTCGAATGGATCGAACAAAGTCGTTCTCGTTGATCCTTGACTGATAGTGAGGATGGGAAATCTCACCTTTTCTGAAACAAACGTGGTTCAGCAATCTTGCGTGAGTTTCCCTGTAGCATTGTTGATAAAAGCCAATACCTGGATCTCCTGTAATCTCTCCAAGCAACCTCAAAGGTGAGGTATGCAACTCATAGGTATTGTCAGCATCCACAGGATCTTTATCAGCAACTACTTCAGATGGAAAAGATTCTTGGATTTCAGCCTCCAATTTCTTCTCTCCATCATCCTCTCTGACCTCTTTTATCTTCTTCACCGCCTTCTTCTTCTCTTCTATGGTTGCATTATCCTGAACTTCTTCATGAAAATGAGGATCAGGAATTTTATTCAGGCGGCTTCTCTTAGATTTCCGCTGAACTGGAGTATCATCAAGGTTAGCATCCATCTCACCTGATGGTAAGTGCGATGCAGCTGAGTCCTCACCTATCTCTCTTGACAGAAAGTATGGCGCTGACTCCTCCTTGACTTCCTCCTGGTCCACTTCCATCTTTGCTTCCTCTTTTGCGAGTTCCACTGCAGGATCTTCTTCAGGAACTTCCTCTTCCATATCTTCATCTTCCATAAGTGTCATACTGCCAGTGTAGATTCCACCAGCGATAGTGGAGACTCTGGTGTAAGAATGAACTTCTTCACCTGCCTCAAAGGCTTGTTCTGCGACATCCTTGGTGAGCAAGTCCTCTCACGGTTCTTGGAAGAGAGTCTGAGGTCTCAAAATAATCTGTCCTCTCTGAACTGAAAAACTCAGTTGCCTTCTCATTGTCCTTCTTCTCCTTAAAAAGATGAGTAATCTCCACTGCTTCTCCCTGCAACACTTGATCACCTTCTCTGTACTTGTTGACAATGGAGCTCCATACTGGCACGTTGTCATCATCAAAATCGAGCTCCATATCATCTGCCAGCAAGTTTGAGATGTTTTGAGCTGCCTGTTCTTCTTCTTCCTCACGTTCTCTGGCACGCTCCTCATTCTTCTGGATCTTGTAGACACCCTTCAGAATGTTTTGTAGTACCTTTAAGTTCAGCTTCGATGATGGCTCATACGTTCCTGAACTTACAGGTTCAACTACAACACGAGAGCAAGAAATCGCCTCCAACAACTTGGAATTGTATTGGCGTTCAAACTCTTCCTTCTTGATCATCTCATACAAGGGATCAGAAACTGCAACACGCGCCTGAACATATTCGCGAAGTTGATAGCATGCATGTTGCACAAATCTGCTGGTGGAGTTGTGAAGAAAACTCTCTAAATGATTCCTGTCACGGTCAATCAAATACCACACAACTCTTGCAGAAAAAACGGAATTTCTTGAAGTTCATAGCAAAATGTGTATGATACTTCTCTGGATCCTCTTCTGCTTGTAGAGCGGCCTCTGAAGTCTTGTAAGCAGGAAGTTTTGTATGTGGATCCAAGATCATAAAATCTTCCCACAAGATCGAATGCTTAAGAACCCACCTGGGAAGCACCTTGATGAAAAAGTCACAAACAAGTTCAGACAAAAGGTGCATGACACGACCAATCTCTTCCTCCTGCTTGAAGCGATAGTGCAATTTGGCAAACAAGGGGTTGTTAAATGCTTCCTCCATTGAATTGCCAAAATTATCCCACTGAGGTTCTGGAATACCAAAGTTCCAACCCAGCAATTTGGGATCTCTGCACATATCCAGGAAACTTGAAAGTTCTATAGATTGAATACCATGGTCTGTCAGAATTTCAGCCCAGCGGCGTCCATTCTCCCAAGCACGGATGAAGAAAAACTGTTGATATCCAGTTTGTGCCAACTCCATCCACTGACAAATTCCAGGTTCAAAACTCGGTGCATACGTCTTGGGGTCTTCCTCTGTTCCATAAATATTTGGACGTAGCAACTTGTATCTTCTACAAAAATATTCTCTCTGGTGTCTTGTCAACCTGTCCCAATCCCGCACCAGAATCGCGTCTTCTCCAGTGCTCTGAAGTACACGTGTTCCTCGGCGATCATGGAGTGATACCATGCCAATGTCATATACCATCCATGGGTTGAGAATCAGGTTGCATTCTGAATGAACCATGTCATCTCACGCTCAGCAACATGAGCAGAGTCATCTTCTTCATCCTGTTGAGGTTCTCCAGAAGTCCTTGCTGTTGATCTCCTTGAAGTGATGTCTCTCCATAGGTGGTCAAAACGAATCACTTCCTCATCAGCCTTCACCAGGTTTTGCTGATCCTTGCTCAGAACTAGTGGGTGTACCATAAACAAAGATCTCGAGGTAACACCATCTCCATTGACAATCAACGTTGGAGCAATATAGCCTAAGATACTCCAAGGATCACGATCATCAATCTCTTTAGGTGGAATCAAAGACCATCCAGGTTGATAATGTCCTTCAGGCATCACCTGACGTGACCTCAATCGTGAACGATTGTACTCACGTGTAGGATCATTGTCAGAGCTGAAAAATCTCGCAATGCCATTGTAGGTCAGCTCATCTAACCAAAGAGACATATGCCTTCTGGTTTGTTCCACCCCAGGCTCATCTGCATCAATCCTTCCGATAGTTTCCAATGCAAATGCCGTGTCCTGTGAGAGTCTTTTGAACAAGGTTCGCAAAGTTTCTTGTTGCTTCTTCTCCCTGTTGACCTTCTCTACCATCTCCTCTGTGGACAAAGTGATACTCAACTCCTTAGCTGGCTCTGGAGCATCTTGTGGTTGTGGTTCATCTCCACAAATTTCCAAATATGTGGGCTCTACATCACAATGTGCAAGCACCACTCCATTGTTGCTGAAATACAGAGGACGTCCAGCTTGTAGCCAACTAATCACGTTGAGCTTCACATACAGAGGCTGGCCATAGTTCCTTGGAACCACTGTACCTGGACCTAAAGGAATGTAAGGCAAAGTTTGTGGATTGCTGTACATGAAATGAACATAATCTCTTCCTTCACCTCTATTCCTTCTGTTCCAACTTTGTGGATCTCTCATCAAACCATACCTTGAAATGCTGGCCCAGTTTTCCTTCTTGGTAACATGAAAAACATGTCCCAAACATCTTGCCTCAACAGAAGTCAATCTATGATTCAACTTCTCTGGACTGATGTTGTATGAGAGTCCTGTATGCCCTTGGTTCACTCCCAAACGCATGGAGAAGGGCATATCGTATTGATTGCCTGTGTTGTGCCAAACATTCTTGTCCAAGCGAATCACCAAATGAAATCTTTGCTTCTCATCGCTATGCAATATAGCAAAGAATGAAGAAGGATGAATTGAAAAGGGTTCTGGCATACGAGCAGTTCTGTCTGTAATCAGAGGCATAAGCTCAATCATCGCCCTATTGTCCATCAATCTGTCGAGAGAACGATCATGTCGCAGCATATAGTTGAGCCCCGTGCTGATCTTTCCAAATTCGTTGTGCCTCCACGAGACTCTTGTTGCCACGAACTGTCTTCTTCTCTCATATTCATCCTCTTCACCTTGGGTGACATAGCCAAGAGCGTATCTGGCAATCTCTGAGAACCATCGTACTCGAAAATCGAAACTATCACGGTTCCCAGGTGTCAAACACATTGCTAGAATGTCAGCCATGATCAGCTCATCCTGCTCTGAGTTCTTTTGGAACTCAACCAGCGTGCGTGGGCGCCTCAAACGATTTGCCCAGTTCTCAGATTTCCCCCAGGGAACCTTGCACGACCAGTTTTGAGCATACTCAAGAAGATTGAGTGGAGGTCTGCTGGACGCTCCCTGACTGGCCATCTCTGTTGACACAAAGTACACCGGTCAGAGGCCGGCGTCCTGAGTCTTAGAAATGACAGTTAGTCAATAATGCAAAGCAATAGTCTTCAGAAGAAAAGTGCTGATCTTGCCAAGCTAATTTGAGCCGCAGGCACAAATTCATGAAAGAAATTCGAATTTCTTCCAAACAAAAGCACATGCATTGAATTCTCTCCTCTCACTCTCAGTGTAAAGAATCTCCAAGATAAGACACATCATGTGAAAAATCAACATGTGTGCATACTGTAGGAAGCCATCCACGCAAATATGCCTTGTGTTCAATAAGAGATCTAAAAGGTGGATGTGCATCAACTTCCTTTAAACAACCACTGCGTACTGCGTCTATCAAAGCTTGAGGACTCGCAGACTTCTTAGTAAGACAGTCAGCAAGACACCACTGAGTGCGTATATGTGACAAGTCAGCAATTGCACCAGAGCATGCTTCCTTCCTAAGCATTTGGATCATATGAATAGTCTCCTGTTGCTCAGGAACATGAGTAGTACTAGCTGTAGTCACAAGGTTGTTAGCATCAGTGCGCATGTGAATGTCAGAAGAGTCACCTGTAATGTCCTTGATTAAGCCTCTAAGCATTTGGCAAGTGCCATAACACTTCATGAATGCATACAACTCTGCAACAGTTGTGGACAGGGTTGTTCTCTTGATCTTTGAAGATTCAAAGAAAATAAGTGAGCCTTTGGTGTTCTTCTGCTTTGCCTTCCTTTGCTCACCCATAAAAACAACCATGGCACGTTGAGAGGATTTGTCACTGTTGTTCCTGAATGCGGCATCTGGCATAGCAATTAATCGTGGACTACCTTCAAGTGGCCAAAACCGTAACTCCATAGGGTCAGTCACGATTTGTTTGCACAGCTTGTTCAGGGCCTTGCAATCACCTATTGTAGGTCCTGCTGATGCTGATGCTGACCTTGAGAATTGGTAGCATGCTTGGAATTGTGTTCTGGATTGTAACCAGTTTATGCTGCCAAGAAGGGATCTGAAGGCTGTGTGCATGTCTTTGTCACACTTGTCCTCATCCTTCAAACCTTTTGGAACGATAATCTCAGTCAATTCTTGAACACAAAGGGATTGCTCTACTGAGATATACTCCTTCTTCTTGGTCTTCTCTTGCATCTTCCAAGCAACACGTTGTCCAGTGAACATCAGGTCATTAGTGTCCTCATGTCCAATCTTAAACTGTGACTTCACAATCTCCTTGAACTGTTTCAAAAAGATATCATTACCTGTCACAAAAAGATCATCAACATGTAAACAACACATACCAATTGGTGACCTATTCTTAGAATTACTTCCATGCACAGGGTCCTTAAAATGCTCAAGCAACTCTTCCACAACTTCAGGTGTAAGCTGAGGCGTTTGTGTCACAGTATACGTATGTTCAGCAGGAAGAACAATACTAACAAGCGTTTCAGCTTCTTCTTCTAAAGTCACTGTATTCTTCTCGTTGCGAATATCATTGTTTGTCTCGAGAAGCCACCAAACACCCTTACGCTTAACTATCGAAGTCCGAAAACAAAAACGTGAACGCGAATACGTAGGTTCGGGAGTGCGAAGAGCTTTAGCGCGATACGCGACTTGAGCATGGCCATTTGCATATTGGTGCCAACCTGGCTTGTGCTCTACCGAGTCAAGGAAATTCTGGAGTTCCTGATCTATCACAGGAGTCCATTTTCCATCCTCTACCTTAAGCTGTTTACGCATCACCGTCTTCTCCGACCTATTTCCGTAACACACCGAAAACAGACGTTCTTCACAGAGAAAAGACCTACGAACTTCCTCCGCTGTGTCGTGGAATTCGTTCGGCGGCGCACCTGCTACGTAGAATGAGACCGGTTCCGGTTCGGCTGGCATCTCCTCTGACGAGTAGTTCACAGCCTTAGGAACCTTCAAACATCCAGAGTAGCAGACGTACGTACACCGATCGGCTCGAGTCGGAACTAATCCGAGTGAGTGCAAAGACTTGTCGAGTCGATTCCACCAGCGACGAGGCGCGTCGCTCAATCCGTACACCGAACGGGTGCACAATCCGACAAGATACGGAGGCAATCCGATGTCGGTCGGAAGTTGAACGTGAATAACGCGTCGCTCGAGGTCGTAAAGTTCCCCCTGAAGAAAGGCAGTTTTCAAGTCGATGTGTAACAGGTCCCAAAAAGAAGAGGCTGCATGCTGACATGCTACTCGAAAACCATACCTGGTCGCGGTTGGCGAGTCCGTCTGAAGGTCCCATTTCTGGGCATCTTGGAAGCCTCGACAGACCCATCTGGCCTTAAACTTCTTAAAATTACCATCTTTGTCAATCTTGATGGTCAGGACCCATCGACCGGTAACATAGTTATCGATCTTGTGCTTTCTTCGGTCACGATACTTCATCGCAGTAAAGTCTAAAAAGCTGCGAAACTCCTCTAGTTTAGCTTGCTTGATCTCTTTCGCATACTTCCGGAGCACTTCCGGAGTAATCACACTCTCTGCCTTCGGCGTCTTCTTAGCCGCTGTCTTTGCAAGATACTGGCAGAATTGTGAGAAACCTTTCGGATCATACGAGTTAAAACTCGGAGGAGCTTGGTTCGGACCGATGACACAAAAATCCATATCGTCAAAATTAACAAAAAGATTTTTCTCATCGTCCAGATCCTTGTCTGGATCCTTCTCAAAACCTTTCACATCTTCTTCATCAAAAATAGGTTCTGAATCTGTCTCATTTGAATCAGTCGTCTGATTATCGTCATCTTCGACTGTGCTCGGAGGCACGGGAATGTCGGCCGCTTGTGGCTGGTTCGAACTTGATGCTGTCGGATTCTCCGAATGTCCAGGAAGGAAACTTCTCGGAACAGACTTCGGAGGTGCCGGAATAGGTTCGTCATGTCCCGGCAACTGAACCTTAGAACGTTTAACCTGAAACTTCACCTTGGCCTTTGGCAAAGCATCAGTTGAGTCCACAGAAAGCTTTCTCATGTGCTTGCTGTGACGTTCACGATTCTCCGGAACATATGGTTCTGGGATGAACAGGATCCGTATCGATCGGAAAACCTATCGGCGGTTGACCCGGATCATCTGGCGGACGGGATTCACTCGAAATCTCCGGCATTGCCTCTTCCGGATCGCTCGATGGATATCCGTGTTGCTCCAAAGGAACATCGGGATTTCCGAACTGATTCGGAACAGCTGCGGGACCTGTCGGAGGTGGTCCCGGAGGTTGTCCACCCTGATGATCATCAGGGTTGCCACCCGGTCCATCACCAGGCGGATTCATATCTTCATCGTCTGGATCAAAATACTGCTGTTCCCCCGAGACTGGATTTGGCTCATAAGCCATATCATCATCCATTGGTGGTCCGTAGTCTGGAGGTTGACCCCTTGGATCCTCTAGAGCTACTTCATCAGGAGTCACAAGGCGCTTCACAGCGCCTGTCGTCTCTGCTTCAAAAACTATCATACTCCAATGATCTATCAAAAACTGTTCATGATGAGGAGACAGTTGTGACACAAACATAAAGAAAACCTGATGGTATTTTCCTGGCTTCCACATAATCAACACTGCATCATCTTCAGAATTGAAGAGAGGATGCACTCTACCAAAGGTACCACGATAAACCTTACATCTCTCAAAATACATCTGTGGCAAGGTTCTTCGTCTAATCTCCTTCAGGCCTGGAATCAATGACACAATTCGCGAATCAGAGGATGTTGTCACATCAAACTCTGATCTCTGAGGTAGTGCATCTACCTGCCTCAAGGTTCTGATCAGTTCAGTAGTAGTGAACCTTTGTGGTAGTATATGTCGAAGTGGAACCGGAATTTCCGTCGTCTCTTCCGTTCTCACGGAATTCAACAAAATTGACTGATGAGCTTCTCTCTCTAACAAAAGAGCTGTTCCACACAAACTTCCAGAGTCAAAATTCTCCAGAAGATCTTCAATAAGGAAACTCTGACGCTTGTCGGAAGTCTCACTATAAGGAAGAAAACGATTCATCTCAACCAGAAATGAAAATGGAAACTTCTTCCATTCAGGATCCTTAAAGTACTGGTTGCTTCTAGTGGCTTGCACTGTTTTAGCTTGAAATGAACAGTCACCAATACCTTTCCATCCTTGGCAGGATGCATAGGAATGGAAGACTGTCACGTAACTAATTCCCTTAGGACAATAGCAGAAACAGTTCATATTCACATCAAAAGTAAAGACCGGATTCACCAAAGACGAAATGAACTTCTGCAAAAACAAACAAAACTTGTTTCCCTTGGGAACAGTCACAAACACATGTTTCTTCCTTCTCAACTGCCACTCGATCACATTACAACATAGCAACCAAATAGAAGCTCTGTTCTGTTTGGGAGAAGGGTTGTTGATCACTATACAATGGGGCTGCAAACTCTCAAGTTGCTGCCAAATACCATCTTGACCCTTCAGAGTGGAAAAGTTGTATCCTGCCTTGAAATCCATAGGCGATGCAACTCTAACTCCATTCTTTGAAAGGAACCAAGATAATCCACTGTTTCCATGAAGTAACTCAACAACGTCAGGATGATCATCATTACAGAAGAAAAAGGACTGTTCTCCAAATTCGGCATCAACATACAGTTCGTGATCCTCACGTAAGTTCTCCGGATTCTCATCGTCTAATGCCGGTATGGAAACATCATGCCACTCATCATGATCACGTCTAATCTTCGACTGATTCACACGTACCACTGCCTTACCAGTGTTGGTTTGGACCATAGCTCCTTCTTGTCCAAGTACTGTGGCACGAACCCAACGTCCTTTATCCTTGAACTTTGATGAATCCTGAGTCCAAATAAAAACCTTCTCTCCTTGAAAATATGGACCGTCACTTGGCATAGTCCTTCTTGCAAGATCTGCTTGAAGGTCCTGAGCTTGTCGTGCTTCTTGATGAGCTCTCAAAGCTACACGTTGTAGTTCCAGATTTGTACGATCTTGTGCGGCTGCACTAGCTGACAATTGCTCCGGGCTTGCGGTCTCAAGGTCAAAAAGATCTGGTGGACGTCTTCCAGTTGCTATCTCTATTGGTGAATATCCACTGATAGTCAACTGACAATTTCTTGCCCACACTACTTTCTTGACCACTTCTCTGACCGTAACACCACGAAAACGTGGGTCGTCCAGATCTACTTTCATAACATGCCACATACGTTTGAACAAAGGTACAGCTGTCTCTGCTCGGTTCGGCCAAGGAGTTCTTGGCCCACAAGGACATTGTTGTATACCATGAAACCTGTAGTATTCAACAAAAGCATCTGTGAAAAAGGCTTCGTCTCCTACGATGGCCTTCGGAACACAATTGTTCTCATCAGACCATTGTCTCAATGCTTGGATGGTGGTTTGATCTATGAGGTCTTTCTGTGCCGTAGCCCAGAGAAGATTTGTGGCACCATCAAGAACAAGTAGAATGATATACTTGTTCTTGTGAAGTTCAACCTCACAATGATCAGCAAAAACAACATCACCAAAAACATGAAGCTCTAATTCCGGAGACTCTGGCTCGTGGCGGAGGTGCCACTGAAGTGTTACAAACACGGCAGTTCCTGACAACTGATTCATACTTCTCTAAAACAGAGTCAGGAAGCTTCAACATAGAAACACGTCTACGAAACTGAGTAGGACTCATATGGTAGTGCTTCACATGAAGCTTATAAAGCTCTACCTTGTCCTCCAGTCTCTGCAACATCTTCCTATATGCCGGTGTCATTGCAACTACTTCACTACCAGGTAATGGGATTGAAATCCGCCTAGGCTCAAGAGCGCCGTCACCTGGTTCAAGTGGTTCATGTTTATCACTTGATGGTCCTTTTGATGCTTTAGGAATTTCTACAAGTTCACCTTCTGGCCTCTCAGGTGGTTCTGAAGGAGTATAACCCTCAGGATCATCACCTTTTAAATCCTGTGGAGGCTCAGATGGTTTCGACTTGTGTCCTTTCCAAAATGGATCAAAACCCTTTGAAGTATACCGAAACTTCGGCGGCATGGGCTTTTCCGCGGCACTGGATGGTGCACCTTCCTTCTCTGAAGAGAAGCCTGGTTCCCTGTCCTTTGCAATGGGAAGCTTCTCTGAGGAGGAGCGCACCACTGCATCGGGATCACCAATGCCACGGTGCTCAATGCCAGCCTTCCTGATCTTTAGATCTGGAATTTTGGCATCTGGCTTGAACTTAAAAATTGTTCTGCCACGCCATTCATAGCCAATTTGTAGGTCCTTCCATTTTGCCTTGCGCCAATCATCTATCTTCTTGATCTCTTCTCCACCTTCTTTCTTCTTGATGATTGTCAGTCGCAAGTCTTCCAGCAAGTCAATGTCTACAGGACAGGACTTAGTTGCTGGGAAAAGAATCTTCCTGTAATCCTTGTGGTGACGTGTCAGTTCTCTCTTGCGAAGATCTACTTCCCAGTAGTCAACCACAGGATATGCACGCTCAGCTTCATCTTCATCACTATTGTGATCAACCGAAATATGGCCATATTCATAGTGAGTGAAGTGAGAGTAAAAGCTCTTCTCGCGCCGAGCCTGCAAACGCACGTCAGACAGATACCATGCAATATCTTGGAAGTCCAAAACAAGATGAGTACTGGCTGCAACCTTCAACTCCAAAAATTTGATACCAAGAGGCACCGATGTCAGGTAAACATGTTGAGGTGTCAGCCTGAGTTCAAAGCCTAAGTTCCTCATCTGTGGCAAGCTCATAAGCAAGGGGACTTCTCCTTCTTCAACTATGTCGAACTCTGTATTATGGATCGTCCATGCACGATCATACATGTAAATCACCAGTTTCTGAGAGCAAGAAGCCTTCTGAGAATTGGCAAAGTAAAACTTGCTCTTGGTAGACTCAAAAGAGTACCATAATCCACAGTTTGGGTGATTGTCGACATAGTTACAAAAATAATCGACTGCACGCCTTGATCCCATAGCTCTAGTGCATCCAATGTCCAGGATTGCAATAGTTGGCGGGAAGCGATTCTCAGTCAAAAATGAAATAGCCTGCATCTCCTTCACTTCTTCCTCAGCGCTCATAAGCGCAAAGCCATCAGGAGCATCTGTGAGCGTCTCCTTTGACAAAGAGTACCTCACAGGGGCACTCATGTCATCGAAGATCATCTCACCATTGTTGACCTTACAGTCAGCTTCATCTTGACATGAGGTCATCATGCCTGACAGCAAGTTCACCTCACTGTCATGGACTTCAGCTGCTGTTGTCACACAATGCGCAAAGAAACCTTGGTGGCTTCCTGATGCTTGTGAAGATCTTGAAGGTGCAGGCAAAGAACGTGGCTGTTGTTGATTTGCATAGTTTGCATCCTGTTTGCCATCTCCTTTATCTTTTCCTTTTCCTTTCTGGCCTTTTCTCTTGCCTTTTCCTTTTCCTTTGTGGGAAAACCATGCTTCTTCAAGTTGTTGCCAAAAGTCATGGGCATCTTCATGTTCTCCTTGAAGATAGTCATTCATATCTTCGGCAAGAATAGCATCATATGCTACTTGGTTTGACTCCCAAGTGTCCTCATAAGGATTCTCTTCAAAATACTCAACTGGATAAGTTGTCGATTGCTCATCAGCATAATGGCCTTTACCTCGTCTCTTTCCTTTTCCTTTTCCACGAGGTCTGAAGAATCTGCGGCCTGATCTTCCTTTACCTTTTCCTTTTCTTCTTCCTTTTCCTTTGCCTTTTCTGGCTCTTCTTCCTTGGAATCTCCTCTGGAACCAAGAGAAGTTCTGTTCATCATATACCCAAAAGACATCGTCCAGGGCATCAAGGAATCCTTCTGTTCCATCTTCTTCATCTTCGGCCCAATAGCCATATGTACCATCGAGTTCTCCTTCGTCTAGTACGAGAAATGATCTTCTACCTCCAGCACCTGTTGGCTGCATCAGAGGATTGTCTACTGAAGTCTTTGTTGTGCAGAACATCTCAATGAAGACTGTCCTCAACTCTATTGTCGTGTATTGCTGCAGGACTCTACCACGATGGGTCATCAAAGAGGTCAAAGTGTTCCTCTGGTCTTGAGACAAATCCGCAAGTGACAGCATGAGTAAGGCAATGAGATTCTCTCCTACAGGAAAATCATTCTGATGAAGAATTCTCAGATTGCCATTGACATTCTGCATGATTTCCTGTACTCTTTCCGCTTGGAGCCACTCCATTCATCGCTGCATCTGCTTGCATCTGAGCTTGTACCTGAGGATGTACTTGTGTCACTGGATCCAACATGTCCATCCAACTGCTCATAAGCCTTTGGAGTAGGATCTGAAATCTTGTCATCCATTTCATCATATCAGCTGATTCGCGATTGAAGCGCACGAATTGCATAAACCTATACAGGAATACATTGGTTGATCCTTTCACAAAATATGGACGTAGTACTCGTTTGAAGTATTCTACTCCTGCTCCTGGTGGATCATTCGCCTTCAATGCATCTCTGTCTAATACTCGCTTGTATACAGCTGCTTCTCCTTCTAGTCGGTTTCTCAATGCTGGTCCTCTCTTCTCATCCTCCAGCTCGGTGATATCGCACCAATCGTCTATGGCATCCTCATAGGAAAACCATGAAGTCTTTCCATCATAAGATGGGGGCACCTTTGTAGTGACCTGTGTTGTCATTGCTATCGCTGCTGGTTCTCTTCTCACATGCCTATTCACGTAGGCTGCTGGCTCATAAGCCACATCCGCATCAGGCTCTTCCCAGTCGTCAATCCAATCCATGGCCGGTTGCCCACAAGCAGTTCTATGCCTAGGAAAGGAGCTCACCTGGGTCTTCCAGGATCACTGCTCCGCTACCACTGAAAGAGTGACTAGGGCGTACGCGGTTGAGGTGCAGACCGCTAGTGTCTTTTATGCGCAGAGTCTTATCCTCTTAGCGTCTTGAGCCTTGTGGCAGTCAAGCATGGACACACTAGATAGGCCACTGGAGTGGAACCTGTACAAGTAGGCCTCTACATTTCAGGGTGGGTTCATTCTTCAATAGTACCCCCCCCATCGAAAGAATAACAAAACACCCCTCCTATAGTTGTAACAATAGCACCCCCCCAATTATAACGACAAACCGGATCCTTCTTTAAGGCTGTTGTAGCACAGGATCCTTCTTTAAGGCCGTCGTAGCACGGGATCCTTCTTTAATGAACTGGAAGAGATCGACTCTCAGTGACATAGGCCATATGTCGACTTTTCGAGCCACTACCACGTCGAGAGCGGTAAAGGCCAGGTGCCCGAACACCATCTAGCGAACGACCTTCCAGGTTGGTCAACCTGCAAAGTATCCATCTTTTGACCCACAGTCTACACAGTAGCCCATGGGCCCACATCTTCCGGGGGTGGGCGTTCTCCTTGACCAGGCCTTAAAGAAGGACGCTGTGCCACGAGGGCCTTAAAGAAGGATCCTGCGCTAAGAGGGCCTTAAAGAAGGATCCTGTGCGACGACGGCCGTAATGAAGGATCCTGCGCTACGATCGCGATGGCCTTCGACTCGCGTCCGAGCGTGCGCGGCCCGCGTCTGTTCACAAAAGCTGAGTCTCGGCGTTCCATCGGCCGGGGGGGCCCCCCCCCGCTTTTTAAGTTTGCTCGCTCGCACTCGTGTTCGTGTAGGAGTGTACCCCTCGTTCGACTACAACCCGACGCAGTGCTCTCACGGACCACTCTCCATCACCATTGTGGAGAGAACATCACCGATATATCGACACCCCAACACTTGGACGGTCCGAGCCTTTTTCACCATTCTCGGCTGGTGTGATCTCCACGGCTATTAGCGACACGCTGTTTGTATATACACAAACGTTGTGGCTGTCGATGGCTGTTTGATCTCTTCCAGACAATTCTCCTTCTTTATGGCCTGTAAGAAGGATTCGACGAGGGGGTTTAAGGCCATCGTAGCACAGGATCCTTCTTTACGGCCGTCGTAGC
>CAXAMN010015546.1:84375-115606 GCA_963970005.1 Durusdinium trenchii | reverse complement strand
GTTTAAGGCCATCGTAGCACAGGATCCTTCTTTACGGCCGTCGTAGCACAGGATCCTTCTTTAAGGCCCTCGTAGCACAGGATCCTTCTTTAAGGCCCTCGTAGCACATCATCCTTCTTTAAGGCCTGGTCAAGGAGAACGCCCCCCCCCCCCCCCATGGAAGGGAACGACGACACCCCCCCCCTTTCATCCTAGCAACTCGCCCCCCCCAATTATAACGACAAACTCCCCAACCCCGCCATTCGGCGACGATACCCCGCCCCCCTTTCATTCAAGGCCTGGTCAAGGAGAACGCCCCCCCCGCCATGGAAGGGAACGACGATCCCCCCCCCCTTTCATTCTAACAATTCGCCCCCCCCCCAATTATAACGACAAACCCCCCAACCCCGCTATCGAGCGGGTATGGCGGCGCGAGCGCCTCGATGCGTTGAATGTGCGAGTCATCTGCCACCATGCCGGGCCTCAGCAAACAAGCTTGGACCGTGCTAAGCAGTCAATGAGTCATGCTGCTTTTGACTGTTGGAGCTCTTTTGACTGAGACCAATGAGAAAAATACTAGCCTTTCTGGCTGAAGCTCGCTCTGAAGCGCTGGCAATGGGGGTGCGTATTGGACTTGCGGGTGCGACTCCTGTCCTGGAAAGGAAGGAATTCCAAACAGCTTGAAGAGAGCAGTTCAGAACTGGGAACTTGAGGCTTCAAACCAAGGACTTTTAACAGGTGGCTTTTGAGTACCTTCAGCCACTTCATGGTCTGAACTTAGGCCACATATTCAACGCATGCCCTGTGATCCCTTGTGTACACCTCGCTTACAGTGAAACAAGTAGCCTCCTTAGCTGTCTTCTCGGGCCATTCACCAAGGCAAACCATGATTCTTTAGAACATCCTGGCCTGCTGCCTGTACAGCATGGAGCTTGTCAACCAAGGTAGAGTTCTTGAGCGGATTCACAGGCTCCTGTCAAAGTCGCATGCTGCATCACGCTGCTCTGCTTTAGTGCGAGTGGACAAATGTTTTCTATAGTTATGCATTTGAAAGCTCTTTGTGGTGACTGCCATTTGCGCCTCCATTTGGTAGTGGAGCTCACCCTGCTCCAAAGCAAGCTCTGCTTCGTCCTGTCGCGAGCTCGCGAAGACATACGTCCATCCTTGCCATCTGTGCTTCCTTGCCATCTACTGTGGATGATTGGTAGGTACTTGGCACCTAAGGCTGCCCCAATTCCTTGGATCCGAACATGTCTCAGTCCTGCATCTCCAATTTCCAGACCTGAGAAAGCTCACACTCAATGAGCGTATCAGAAACTGGCGCACAGAACAGCGAGAAGCAATAAAATTGCTTCACCAAGTGTCCCGTAAGCGTTTTTGAACTGCCGCGACAAGGTCCCAAGGCAGCTGAAGCTTCAAACATTCATCCTGCAGCAAACAAATCTGTCCATGATGTCGGTGAAGCTCATACAAAGGAATATTCCTACATTGCCTTTTGGTGTGAACATATCAACTCATATCAACCCCCTCAATCAGGCACGCACCTGGGAGAGACACTCCAAATGCCGGAGCGAAGTCACATTGGAGTGTTGCAGCAACCTCAGTCCAAAATAGCATCGACTGGCACTACAGGCTTGACGGTCTTGGCATATTGAAATGATGTTAATAAAAGTCAAAATGATGTATAAAAATTTAACAAATATAACTATAACTTATGACTTATGATATCAAAGACTTTGAAACATCCTCATCATCCTTTACAAGCAGTGGAAAGCAGGAAAATGACAGGTGGTGCTTAAAAATGGTGCAGATTGCTATATATCTACTCCAAGCTGATTCGAGGTTGGGGAGTGGAAGAAAGCGGCCTCCTATCGGCCTCCGCTAGGCCTCCGGGCCACAGAAAGCGTTCCGAGTTCTGCGCCATCCCCAGGAAGTTCCTGTTTTGTTCCGCCAGGACGAGACACTCAAAAAACCTCGGACATGACCTCATCCTCGGATAATCCTATCGGATAAACCACCTGCTTACTCTGAAGAAAGGACCGATCCCCAAGGGACAATGCTCCAAACTGATGAAACAATGAAACAGGTTCAAAGCTCTTGATGCACAGGATTATTTGCAGCTTGGCCACATGGTCTCGACCACAAGCGCACCCATTTCGCTCTGGGCCTTCTCCTGAAGTCGATGGAATGTCATGCTGCAGGTCAAAAGCCACAAACTGGACATGTGCGCAAGGTCCAAACTCCAGAGTAGCAACCCTCCCTTTCGGACAAAAGTCCTGTTAGAGTGGACGCCCATCAAACCAACCAAGTTTTAGACTCGACTATGACCCATATGATTAGATTGTTACAGAATGCTCTGATTTCCTACAAATAGTTCAGATCTTGCTCAGCTCAGTTCTCCAGAACAAAAAGACTACTGTATCTCGTTTCTGTTTTCTAAAATGCCGACATCTTTGCTCCAAGCTGCTTCGGCCGCCGCACTGGCAGCTGGTGGTGCCACTGGTGCCTCACGGACTTGTCGAGCACCAGATCTGAGACTGGACGTGCAAAGCAAAGAGACCCTAAACCTCAAAGCCTCCTGTACAGTTCTTGAGGAATGGATACTGATATACAGTGAATTGAAAATTGAAAGCACCAAAGGGTCAGTATAGCTTTCCTCCGCCAAGGAGTGCTTCCAAATTAATCATCTTGTTAATCTTGTTGTTTGTCCAAACGTGCAGACTCTGATAGGTTTTTCTCATCATGCAGGTCTGAATTTGTGTTCATCCTGGCCATGGTTTACATGAAGGTTTAGTTTAATTACCGCTCTTCTAGCAGTTATGCCATCCTGGTTGACAATGAAGTGGGTAAAAGACTGAGCCCCAGACCTGCTTCGCCCCCTTGGCAGGAGGCTCTTCCACATCTGGGTGGGAAGCTTTGGCCTATAGGGAAGGCAAGCGCTGCTTATTTCTATGGAGCCCGGCGATGACCAGGATGTCTTCTCACGTACTTTTTCTCTGCTGTTAGATGTTCAATTCACATGGTCAACACCCTATCTCCCTAGAATGACTGTACAATACTAATTATACATATAAAACCCTTGGAACGGGTCAACCACATCAAAAGGATGCTGGCGTCCTTCAAAGTTGGGAAGTGACACTTGATCTCTCTCAAGAGTCTGTTCTCGGCTTCAGGCCGCTTCACGCGCAGGTGCTGTTGCTTGGGCTGCTGGGGCCGCTAGGGCTAGGGCCTGGCTGTGGGCGGAATGGAGCTATCTTGGGTAGGTTAAACTTTAATTCTTTTAAAACCATCCCAGGAATATACATGAATATACCCAATCAGGATACTAGGGTTCCATGATTCATAGAGATAGCTGCTTTTCAAGATTATTCCAACCAGTTTGGCAAGCCATGCAAGACATTGCACGCGCAAACAGCGCATATTTGATCATATTTGTTTCTTGTGACACGGCTCCAGTTCCGTCTTCAGATGTTTTTTGTTTCATGAGGAAAGATGGCCTGGTAGTATTCTGCTCCTGTAACTCCTATGGTTGAGGTTTTGATCGTGATGATGTGTAATTCACTGCTATATTTGGTGCAGGAAATCCATGAACATCGCAATGGTGTTCATCCCAATGATGAAGTTTCTCCTTCTCCCTTCCAAAGCAGCAGCTTTGCCCCATGGCGGCTGCGTGCCAAGGAGTATCAGTCCTGTCTTTCTTTTGTTGAATAACACACCAAAGTCCCTGCAGAGCTACCATTGGCCAGTATTGGATGTCCAATTGGAGAAGTGTGCAAGACATCTTTTCCACCAACCACGGCCTATGCCTACCAACAGCGCTGACTGCAGGAAGTCTGAGTCACTGCGTTTGCCCCAAAAGCGGGAACCATGAAGAACATGTTTGAGGTAGCGGCTAGATATTGTTTGCTTTTTTGAATGTTCTTGTGGCCTGCAAAAGTATTAGGAATGTTTAGGAATGTTAGGGATGTTTAGGGGCACCTCGTTTATGTGCCAACGGGGTCTAGACCTCCGCTCACTCGAACCGGCATTTTCCACCAAGGCGTGGATGACCATGACCATGTGTCCATCTTGGTTCATTTAGAGACGGTTGAACCATGTTCAAACGGTCAGGTTAGCTGGTTCCGGAAGGATTTCTTGGACGAAAAGATATGAAACACCCAGTCACGACCCTGGACCCTCATCCGAATCCTTGCGTCACGGGTCTGGGGTTTCTCACCAATCCCGGTCTGGGCTGTTTGGAGCATCAGGGCATGTTGTGTATATGTATATGCATAGTTTCTGGACCATTTCTGGAAGTAGTTAGTGCCTAGACTTGCCGCCTTGATAGGTGGGATAGTTATGGCGTTAAAGAAGAGGATCATAGTAACGTGCGTCGATGACAAGCTTCCAGATGAGTGGTAGACCAAAAATGACAAGACTTCTTGTCTGTCATCAGTGCCAAAAGTATTTGTTGTTGGCCCCATATCGATTCTCTATGTTTCAATGTTTTGGACTCACTCTCTGATAGAGTAGCCCAAATCGGTTCTGCAGGGCTTGGCTCGTTTCAATACCAGTACGGGCAGCCCGTTACTAAAGTACATGTATATTAGGATTTTCGTCAAATATGTAGGATACGACTCGAGTTGCTCTAGGGTCCTTCAGGCTGACTGTGCATGCACCAAGGTCCATACGCAAGACAGCTTCTCGCTCTGCGCGCGTGCTTTTGATCGGAAGAACGGGCCGCTGCGTGATTGACAAATCCTGTATGCGCAGCCGGCTCGTTTTTTTGACTTTATGGTATGCGCAGTGAAGAATGTCATTGACACGCGCTGAACTCTTTGGGTTTCAGCGGGTGAAACTGGAGCCATCAGGAAGCTCAGAAGTTTCCACTTGAATCCTCGATCAAATGATAAAACTGAGAGCATCAAAGGAAATAGGAATCGTTGCAACACGAAGCTTGACGAGGCACAGCGGGCCAGCGGGGCTTGCACCAGAAGTTCAAGCAATTCCGCGCGAAACCATGGTCAAAGGGATTCCTGCACGCCAAATCACGCCCATATGTCTCACAAACCACGCGTCTCCAGCGCGCAACCGCTGCAGTGGTTTTTATGATCCGATTGGGCGCTGCGCCTGTTCTTGTCATAGATGAACTCTCCACGGTCGAAAATTTCATTGAACCTCACGCATGGACTCGCTCTCACTTATCGGCGCTCGCAAAGATGCTATACGACAATGTGCAGACGGGACGCTCGTCATCCGACAGCTCCTCGACATAAACATTGTCGCCCTTACTGGTGTTGTTTGCCTTGCAGTTCAAAGGCAGCTAGAGGCATGAACCTTGATTTCACATGAGGCGCATGCAACGTAGTGTTGGTTGCTCCTCCACTCTTGCGCCAACTCATTCCTGCGCTCCATCAAGAAAATACAAAATTCATCAAGAATCTACGTGGGAGGGGCAGTGCTCTGCAACTGAAGAAAAAATTGAATAGTGCCTGGAGATCAAGCCAAAATGAATCTTCATTATTGGCCTGAGTCTGGATCAGCGCATTTCCCAGCATGCATCACCGTGATGCGTACCGTACGGATACGCTGAGGAGACTGCCCAGCAACAGCCAGCAGGGCCACTGAGTACCCCAAGTGCAACCTGAGGGATCGAGAATTCTCAGTAGCGATGCTCTTTGTTCCTATAGTAGTTTCTTGCTCCTAGTAGAAAGGCCAGGAACACCTAGTAGTTTCTTGTTCCTAGTAGCGATGCCCTTTGTTCCTAGTAGCGTCTTTGCTCCTATATCTCCGGCGCGAAGCACTCTCTATCTATCTCTGTCTCTCTGTGGGCACGACGCAACGGCGACTTCGGCGTCCAATGATCCCTGCAAGGTCAATGGCGCAAGCAGAATGCAAAGCGCAAGCAGAAAGCACAAGCATTGGCACCAAGAGCGACCTCCTCGGCCAACAAAATGGCAACCCATAGATCCATGAGAACGCCGAGCCTAAGAGTTGTGGGGCCCTCCCTGGCTCTGGAGTCTGTGCCACATCTTCAAATTACTCTTTCTTCGAGTTGACTTCATGTCTCCATTCCAATCAGACTGGGCCCAAAACAGCGCTATGGCAATCAAACCTCGGCGATTCAGGATGGACGTTCTTTGAAAATCTCAAACCTAAAGAACACTTGAGCGGGGAAACACGAAAGGTAGAGACGGACTGGGTAGCTGTCGGGACCTTTTCTGGTGAGGGACTGTCTCTGGTGTTTCAGGAACGTGCCCCTTGCTCAATCATGGATGAAACCAACAACGCCAGAGAGCACAAGAAGGCTCAAGAGGAACACCGTTGCGGTCAGATTGCGCCACACGGCTCTGCAGAGAGGCTGCGTTGCGTCGACGCTCGTTTGTGTAAAGGTGTGTGAAAACAGGCGCGCGTAAAAGTCGCAACGCGCAAGCGCTCGCGAGTGTACCAGCTATGGTCCCACGGCTGCGCGCACTGTGTCAGGATTACAGGCCTGCACGCGTTGCGTCGAAGCCGCAGTGACCAACCCCCCTCGTAAGGATAGTGCTGGAGGGGTGCGGCCGGTACTGCCAGGGATGGACGTCACGCTATGGTGGGCGGCTGATGGGAGGGCGCGTAGATAGCTGTGTAGTGGTGCTCCACGATGCGGTAAGATTTCGCCACGCTAGGGTATATAAGGCTGAGTCGAATGGTGTTCCGCGAAGCGAGAGGTTTCTCCACAGGGCTTTGCAAAGAGGCTGTGTTGCATCGATGCTCGTTGGTGTCGAGCAATATGGTCTGTGAACGCAGTACGCGCTGTGTCAGGCTGCCGGGTGCGCATGCGCGGCATCGAAGCCGCATTGCGCAACCTCATTGCGCAGGGTTCGTGCTGTATTGCGCAACCTCATGGCCAGCGTCGTGCTGCTGTGATTGCTAAGCACATGACTTCACCTTATGCCAGAATGCTAGTAGTGCTGGCGACGAGGGGAGGGGACGGGAATCAACACGCTACCTCTGAAGAAGATAGAAGAAGTACATGAACAACACTTTGAACAAATCGTACACGCCTGTGAAGCATCTGGCAGTCTAAGCATGAAAAAGTGGAAAATGAAGACTTTACCATCTGCTGTTGAAGTACAATGGGGCGCCAATAGAAGCGGTCAATTTCTCGCTGCGTAATCTTTACAACAAATGCGAGACAACCGTTCTGCACCTCAAGGCCAAATGGACCCCACTTGCACACGACTGGAGTTCCGGAGTTCGGGAGCAGTATTTGTACTATCCTGCGCTGAAAAATTCAAGCCCCTATATTTAATCCATCCACTTCAATCCACTGGGTGGACGTGTGCAACAGAGGTCAGTCTTCTTTCATATTGCGCCGCGCCTGTCAAATATTGCACCACAAGGCTGAGGCCTCTGCCACCAACCATCAGGATGAACTCCCGGTGGTTCAGCAGGCCTGGCACGTCCAGCCCTGCAAAAGAGCGAAGCTCTCACACTCTCACACGATAGGAATTGAGACTGAGGTTGGTGCCGATGACGTTGTTCACCCATTTGCCTGGGACCAACTTGATTCACGAAGAAGTCGAACAACAGACTAAAGATTTCCTTCTATTTGAAAGCAGGAGGCAGTAATGGTCATAGCGGCGAATTGGATGGTCATACTGACGCGACCTGATGTTGGACAGGATCACACGCGACGTGAGATAGGCGGTACAACACAGTCTCAGTCTGACAAAGCAACCCAAGCAAACAGACCAAACACAGCATAAATTGCCGTTGTATTTGCTGCTCGGACATCTTGGCAAAAGACTTGTGGGCACGTTGCGGCAACCCCTGTCACAAGCATGTCGTGAACTCCAATCCAAAACATGTTCTTCCTGAGCTAAGGCTACCTTAACCTTAACCTGTGTTTTCTGCGCCTCTTCGATGTCGTGGCTCACATTGCGCGTCCTCCTCGATAGACCGGGGTCGGCGTTGATCGTGTACCTGGTTTTCAAGCATTCGGCAAAAGCATGCGAAAGCGGCATGTTTCGCCGTGGGCACATCATGCACCCCAGAGTGATCAAAAACAAGACACCGAAGGTCGTGTAGAGTGCCACCTCGACGGGAAATGCGCACTCTAGGCTTTTATGTCCTTTCAGCACAGAATGGTGGCCGAGGCCTCGCGCATTCCCGTTGCCCTGCAAATTATAGGGATCTGGATGAGAAACACACAGATTGCTCCCGCCACCTCAAAAAAACATCACAAGAATGCATGAATGCACTGATTGCAAAAGGCAAACGTAAAGGACTTCAGGATGGCACAGTCGAGGAAACCAGAGCCTTATAAGTGGCTCAGAAATGTTTGACTCAAAGGGTTTGACCACACCCGTACAAATATTTGGGAACAGGGCCGTTGGAAGAAACGGCTTCCAGTCGATTCCGCAATAGACATATTCCAGTTTCCTTGGGAAGCTTGCCACACTGCGCACAAGCTAAAAAATATGGAATTAGGCACCCGGACTTGTCCTCGGCGACCGACTGTTCATCGTCAGGCTCAAGTTCTTCCTACACCCCAACGCATTACAAGTAAGTCTTCCTGAGACAACATGACCCAACTGGTTGGTCTTCAAGTCATTGTGCCCAAAGTCACAGTCGTGCCCTTCAAACACCTATCTTTAAAGGTCTAGTGGCAAATTCTGCAAAGAAACACTAGTCTTTCACATACAATTTGTCTCAGACGCGGCGCCTCCTTAGCTTGTGTGGAGACAGCTGTCCTCGGCATATTGTTCAATAATCCGTAGCAAATCCAAGGGAGGAGACTTGAAACACGCGATGCTGGCACAAAAGCCATCTTCATCCCTGCTCTGAGCAAGCGGCACAGTTGTCAACGTTTGGTTGACGGGTGAGGCGTCATTCCTGTGGTTTGCGCTCACTCATGATCCACTTGACTGGTGCACAAACAAGCTGAAGCTGTCTGTCATGGCAGGTGCCATAAGTTGCATCATATGTTGGTACCTTCGCGGGAAAAACAAGCAGCAAACAAAGCATGCGTTTGCAAAACTGTGTCATCATCAATATGTTACGCTGTTACACGACAACCATGAAAAACATCAGATCTTGCAGCGGCACGGTGGACCATGGTCCCCCATATACACAGCCGGTCGAGGCTGCAGAGCCACTGCCGGCAGGTAGCCTAGGAAAGGGTTGGAGACAGGTTCCCTCACAGTCCTACTCCAAAAAGGTCAGTGGCAGAATGCAAAGCACGGAATCAAAGCGCCTGATACAATTACGCATTGGCACAGTAAGCGTGCCAGAGCGTGTCTGAAGTGTCAGGAAAATTCAAGAGGGACATGGCTGTGTAACGCTGCATGTGTGTGTGCCAACTCCTGTTCCCAAGGAGTTTGACCACATGAATCAATCCCCAATGAGTTCATTCTACTTTAATGTACCTTGTACAGTCATGCAGGGGGGCAATGAAAACTTTGGAAGGCATTGCCCAACGAAGGCCTTTCCATTGCGTTGCGACATGACTTTGGGACGGTGAAGTCACGTACCTTGCTTTGACTGTTGCCAGTCTTTTACTAAAGTGCTAGTGTGTGACGTTCAACACTTCAAGTCTCTGACCCTTCGAAGCTTGCGGTTCCTTCGAGTCAAGGTCTAATGTAACCAGAAACTAGCCCACAGGAAGTTCCAAACTGATATAGCTCTTGCAAGTGTGGATCTAAGTGTGTGCGCCGCAGCATCGTCCCACTGGATCCCTTCGGAACTTCGGGGCGCTTTGAGCATAGACCTAAGAGGGCTCTCCACCGGATATTCGTCGTGTTTGATTCTTGCTGCTACGACGCAACACACCAGAGAATGTCATGACATGCCGCTAATGTAACCACTTGTACGTTTCACCTAGCGGCTAGTGTATTTATTCACTTTGATGTTTTCTTGCTTCCTCTAGCTGTTTCTCTTCGTTTTCTCGGCCTTCTTTCGTTGCCAGAGGCTTTTTATGCCTAATTTAGGTGTCTTTCATATCACGCGGCTAACGTATTCACCTGGAAGCTTCACACTGAGTAATTCATGCACGGTCTTGCTTTCTCTCCTTCGCAGTTTCTCTTTCTCAGTCTTTCCTTCGTTGCTAGAGGCTTTTAAGTTCCAGGTCAATTTTCGGTCAAGGGAGCGCCGATACGGCGTAGTGTGTGTTTGTGTGTCAACTCCAGTTCTCAAGGAGTTTGGCCACATGAATCAATCCCCAATGGGTTCGTTTTACTTCAACTTACCTTGTACAGTCATGCAGGGGGGCAATGAACACCTTGGAAGGCAATGCCCAACGAAGGCCCGGCATGACTTTGGAACGCCGAAGTCACGTACCTGCACCCATTTGAGGCTTGGCCGCGCTGTAGACTGTTGAACAAGCTGCGACCCCAGTCTTTTACTAAAGTGCCAGTGCGTGATGTTCAACACTTCAAGTCTCTGACCCTTCGCCTTGCGATTACTGCGAGTCAAGGTCTCACGACTAATGTAATCAGTAAGTAGCTCACGGGAAGTTCCAAACTGATATAGCTTTTGCGAGCATGGATCTAAGTGTGTGTGTGTGCGCGCATGTATCTAGAGGTGGACCGGAGGTGCATTCTCGTGATAGGGTTTACTGACAGTTCTCACGCACGCAGTTCCAGGTTTATAGTAGGGAACCAACCACTAGAGCCGATTGCCAAGTAGACAAGAAAAGGCTCAAGAAAAGGCTGAGAACCTCGCCAATTTTGACAGACCGCCGAAATCAATCACCAAAATCACCAGAAGTTCATCGCAAGCAAAAAGACATAGTATCAGCGGGAATCATCCGCTGTGACCACAACCTAGACAGCCAAAAGTGCTTGGTTTCAAGCCTTCAGGGTCATGGGAAGCAGGAAAAGTGTAAAGGCTTGTATTTTAAGCCTTTACTTCTGAATGTAAAGCTGAGAGTCCATGCATGTTTAAAGCTTTGATGGGTCACACCATTAAGCACCCATGCAAAGCACAACTTTGCATGTCTTGAGCCAAAAAAAGTAGAAAAAAAGCATATTCTTTGAGAATATGCTGTATATATTAATATAAAATATATATGGGGAATACCAGGATGAACCTGGAAACGAGGTGGTTGCACCGTGCCGCCCTCCCACGCCAGCTGATCAAGGAAAAAGACTTTTCCATGTTTGACCAAAACACCATTCTCATGATAGTTTTCTTGAACATAGCCCTTAACCACAAATGATGCATTGACAGTTTTTCCTTGATGTCAAACACACACGTGACACATTCACCGTTTTTTCCACCGGCACCGGCGGGCTCATGCTCCAGAGCTTGAAGCTCTCGAAGTCCGGTTCTCATTTGAAGAGAAACAGCTGGGCCAGGGCTCTGTATCGAGACAGGGTGGTTTTCTCAACAGTGTTGACGTGACATCTTGACGCGATGCGACCGATCTGGAGCATCAAGTCTTCTTCGGCATAGCACTGGTCCCACCTAGGATGGAGTCAATCTCTGTTGGGAGTTGGTATTGAAAACTAGTGGAAAACATCCATCACTATCCCTCGTTGGTGGTGTACAACCATTAAACTGAAAAGGAAATGGGTTGACCATGTTTGAAGTCATGAAACCTTGCATTTCGGCGAGTGCTCTGTATGTACAGGGTCATCTCCAAAAAACTGTGCATCTTTGGTAAAATCTTGTACGCTCGACGATAATCTTCACGCTTTCGGTCTTGGGAAACCAACCGCTGGTACAAGACAAGACCCCTTTGGCCAGACTCTGCAACATCTCGAGTCACCTCTTCGCTGAGGAAGGGTCCTGATATGTCAAGCAAGTATTGAAACCTGCAGAAGGCATAGATGGTTTTGTAACGAAGATCTCCACCTGGGGATTGGTTCTTTTCTTCAAGCAGGTAACTTGCGCACCAGTACATCAAACCTTTGGTCATTGCGGCCTTGTACATGCTTGACAACTCAGGCATTGATCGCCAGGTATCTTTACCAAAGCGAAGTGCACTAAACCGAAATGAACAGGTTGAGACACTCTGCCGGTGTCTCCGGCACCAGCGCTTGTAGTGGGGGAACACGGTCTTTGCCAATAGTTCATCCAACTCTTTCAAGGTGCAACCTACGTGTTTCTTCTCCAGGTGGTCACAAATGAGTGAGGGGATGAGCACGGTGAGAACCCCTTGGTGCATAACGTGCAGCAAGTCCTTAGGTATCACAACACATCGCAACCATTTTGGGTGGGTTGTTTTGGAAAGTTGTTGAGAGTTCACTTCAAAGAAAAACATCGTTGAAATGCAAGCAAAGATCCTCAAGGTTGCGGTCTTTGGTCCAACCCTTGACAAACCGCCACGAAGACTGCCTCCTTCCTTGCAAAATCATGTATTGGCTGTGCGTGAACCGAACCTTGAGGCACTCAGCATGATTGACCCGAAAGTCACCGAACGTCCAGCGCGGATCCCTGGACGCTAAGCAGTGGTCACATATAAAGTTGCAGGCATACCACCTGGTGGATTTGTGCACGACCGCCCGTGCTTCCCAGTCACTCTTGAATCCTGCAAAGTGGCATGTCCATCCATTGGCAAAGTATCTACCAGCTCTGTTATATTCTCGAGATCCTGTTGGGAATGGATTCCCTCGGTGGTCATGCTGTGGCCACCTCCCTGATGCCAGGGTTGCGCAAATGTAGGCCATTGTTTCCCCAACCCTGTCATGACTTGCATCTTTCACAATCATTGCGTCCCGGAGCACAATGATCACCAGCTTACTCATGGTAGAGATGTCACCCTTGTGGCAAGCTGACGTGCAACTGTAAATCCAAAGCTTTTGATTGCGATATATTTTGGCAGCATCCGTGTGGAAGTATAGCGGCACACATGTTCTGTAGCTTTCTGGTTGGAGGCCAAGTTGTGAAAAGAACTCTTGGCCTTCAGAGTGTTTCCAATACTGCTCACACCGGTCATGAGCCTCCCTTGGATTCTCACTCACCCATCGTTCAAGTTGACCATTCTCATACAAACATGAGATGAACTCCCATGGCCACAGAATAGCCACACCATATTCCAGCTGGATCTCATCCCCCTCCGCGTTCAAAAGTTTCAGGGGCACATCTATTTGAGAAACGTTGACCGTGCACACATCTTGACACCACCTATCAGGGGCACATGTTCCAAACAGTTTCAGACCATACAAGGTTGAAATATGTTCCCAACATTTTTCTTGAACACAAAAATTGTTGACCAGCAAAGGCCTGGAAAAGGATCTCTCTTCATGCTTTCCATGATGCCATTTGACCATTTCCATCGCCAAGTTGCAACGTAGTCCATCTTTGACTAGTTGCACTGCATCTCTACAGGCATCACTAGCTGTTGTGGCCTGGGAGCACGCTTCAAAACGTTGGGAGCTCAAAGAAACATTAAAGGATGTAGCAATGTTCTTTGAACTTCAATTGGTTTTCAAAACACGAATGTAGCACTGATGCATTTCAATTGATGCACTGGGGTTGGCACACCTGAACATAGCTTTCTCAGAATCCGCAACGACGATGAAGAAGCACCATCCAAAACACCTGTTGGCACATAAGAAATCACATTTCCACTCACCTTCCACAATTCACCAGACACTCTGCACCCTATGTGACTGCCAAGGCGCTCCCAGCATCCTTGCCCCTTCGAGGAGGAGACCGGGATCGTGAGCGGGACCTTGAAGCAGACCTGCGTGGGAAGGGGAACCTACCTATAGCGCTTTATACATATGGTCAACATGTCTGGCTGCTCATATCCAGATTTGTTTTTCGACCACTTAAGTTCTCAAGATCCTGAGGCGAACTAATGTGCAAGTCTATTAGCTTGAGCGTGACCTTCCAACAGCCACAAGCAACAACCTATCAAGATGATTACACAGACTATATAGACATGAGTACTTGAACACGACCCAACATTGAAACGCAGTCTGTTGGTAGAACGGCCACTTCCTCAAGAATCCCCAATCAAAACAGGTTGGAAACCAGGCAGTCTAGGCAGTGGCTTCGCCAGTCGACTTACTGCTGCCATCATTGGGTTTCTCCTCAGTCTTGGCCTTCGCTTTCTTGGGGGGCTTCTCTGAAGCCCTGATCAAGGCCTTCCCAAGCTCAAGCCTCTCCGAGGCCACCTTCCTGAGGTTGTCCACCTGAAGTGATACACTGTTTGTCTTGCTTCAGAATGCCTTGACCCTATGCAAAAAACAAAGCCACATATACGTTGCATATTTTTTGGACACCCCCAGACCCTTGTGATGATTTCGGCATAGTGCTTGTTCTTGTTTGCTTTCTGCTGAATCTTTTTTTGCAAGTTCTCAGCTTCACCGTCAAGTTTCACCGCGCACGCTTTGAGCTGAGTAATCAAATCTGTTGACAAAGATAAGGGCTTCAGCTTGAAGGCGAAGTCCCTGAGAGCAGCGCTCGACATTGGACCAGCTCAACATGCGCACACACACATATGTGCAAAACAAAACATGACGCCTGCAACTGTTTGCATCTTTCATGACTTGCGTCAATAGCGTCTGTGCCCTTGAAAGTGGAGTCTCTGGCGTGACCTGTCAGAGACATGTGGTTTTCTAACACCAAGAACTAAAGTCTTTATAGGGCATGACACATTGTGTACTTGGTTGGGGAGCCTTGTCCTTACCATCCTTGTCTTTCTCATCCCCTCCTGACTTTCTTGGTTTCTTTGGGTTTTTTTCCCTGCAGCTGGGATGGCATCAGCTAGGGTCTTCATCCCCGAGCTGCCAGCGAGCTCACCAATCTGTAAATGCTGCTTGCCATCCAAGCACCCACCACCCTGAGAAGATCATATGAGTAAGCTGTGCTTCTAGAGGAGAAAATGTGAGGGAGTAGCATATAGCTGTCATGAACTGAACACCAAACGCTGATAAGTAACTTCCACAAAGGCCTTTAGGCCATCTGCATCGAGGCTTCCTTGGAGTTCTATTTGAGTTATCTTCTTGAGCTCCCGGATGTCATCAAGATTGAACTCGACCATGACAAAGTAAAGCCATTCATCCTCACCCGGGAACTCCGGGTCCGGAATCACCCTTGGATGCAGGAGAGATCGATGACGAGATCGATGAGATCGATGACGTGAGACTTAAGGCTTGGTGAGTGCAGCGAGTCGGATATGGGGTGGATATGGGACATAGCAAAACCAAGAAACAAACCGAGATCCTTCTTTCTCTTCATGATCAACTTTGCTTTGCGCTCTCCATGGTTCTTGACAAGCCATTGTTCTGAACGAAAACCCCATCTCACTTGGGTCCTTTGCGTTTCCTCTAAACGCCTCTCGAAACGTGCCTCAACCTGCGCAAAGCTGCACCCAGACTCAAGATAATCTTCAAATAGTTTGTCTCGGGTTTCCTGCGACAAGTGGAGTTGAAACGACAAACTAAAAGGTAACCTTGTGTGCGTTTGTAACCTGTATAGGGATATTATGGAGAACTATGGAGAAATAAAGCAAGCGGAAGCTGTCCTTGGACTTGGCGGCTGCCACAATGCGAGCTGGGCACCTCTTTGGGTTCTGGCACCACCTAGTCAGCTGTTGCCACTCCTTCCTATATCTTGTGCTGTTCTTTGGCGCATCCTCATCCTTTGCCTTCTTTGACTTCTTCTTCTTTTTCTTTGTCTTGTCCTTTGCCCCTTCGTCCTCGCTCTCTTCATTCTCTTCTTCGTCAGCCTTACCCTTTGCCTTATCTGTGTCAGTGTCCTTCCTCTCTTTCTTTGGCTTCTTGTTTCTCTCTTTGCCTCTTTCCTCTTTCTTCCTCTTGGTGCCCTTAGCGTCCTCACCGTCCTCACTCTCTGTGCTTTGATTCGGGTTCTTCAGAATGCATTTCTTTGGTTCAACTTCTTCTTCTTCCTCGCTCTTCTCGGATTCATCATCTCCTTCTTCATCTTCATCCTCCTCACTGCTTTCACTCATCTCTTCATCCTCATTCTGTTCCTCATTCTTGTTTGCTTCACTAGATTCATCCGAACTTGAATCTTCTTCCGTTCCATCATCTTTCACCTCCAACTCCTCATCAGAGTTCTTGGACACCAGATCTTCCTCACTCTCCTCCTCCTCCTCCTCACTTTCTTCTCCCTCCTCTTCTTCCTCTTCTGAGCTTTCTTCCACTTTCTTCTCATCCTTTTTGGTCTTCTTCTGTTTGCCCTTCTCTTCATCCTTATTGTTCTTCTCCGGTTCCTTCCGTTCCTTCTTGCTCTTCTCCAGTTCCTTCTTGCTCTTCTCCGGTTTGTCCTTCTCATCATCCTTCTTGCTCTTCTCCGGTTTGTCCTTCTCATCCTTCTTGTTCTTCTCACATTTGCCCTTCTCCTCATCCTTCTTGCCCTTCTCCTCATCCTTCTTGTTCTTCTCTGGTTCCTTCTTGCTCTTCTCCTCATCCTTCTTGCTCTTCTCACATTTGCCCTTCTCCTCATCCTTCTTGTTCTTCTCCTGTTTGCTCTTCTCATCATCCTTCTTGCTCTTCTCCGGTTTGCCCTTCTCCTCATCCTTCTTGTTCTTCTCACATTTGCCCTTCTCCTCATCTTTCTTGTTCTTCTCTGGTTTGCTCTTCTCCTCATCCTTCTTGCTCTTACCATGCGTTTCCTTCACCTCATCCTTCTTGTTATTCTCGCTTTTGCCCTTCTCCTCATCCTTCTTGTTCTTCTCCGGTTTGCTCTTCTCATCATCCTCTTCACCCTCTTCACTGTCGCTGCTGCTGGATGGATCTTGGTTCTTCTTGTCTTTCTTGCTCTCTGCCTCCTCGAGCTTCCTCTTCTTCGAAGCTGCCTGACACGCAGCCATTGCTTTGAAGTGTTCCCACCATTGCTGCATTCGACGTAGAGATCTATGATCTGTTCTTTTGACTCTCTTGGAAGATAGTCTCATTCCAGGAGCTTTGGGGAACTTCCCTGGACACTCAAACCTTTTCCAATAAAGATAGTAAAGCAGGTGTGCCTTGGCATCATCACGCTTTGTCTTGGTCTCCTGACAGGACTTTGAAGTGTCGTTGATCGATCGAGTGTACCACACAAAACATCTAAAGATGTATCAACATGACTTATCAATCTGGTTTCTCCCCAACATAACTCGTTGATAACCCAGTACATGACTTGTTGATAACCCAGTACAGAGGACACGCACTGCGCCTGCAAAGCCGCCAAGATCTCTGTTGCTTTCTCGTCACTCATGTTCTTGCCCGATGCGTTCTCTGCCACGATGGGTGTGACAGTGTCTGTTGCACTAAACGAAATCCTTCTGCAGCTAGACCGGCTGCCACTGCTTTCGTCCCGGCGACGCGGAGATGGTGTGACATACCCTGCTTCCACTTTGGCTTTGGCTTTCTTCAGCTCTTTCGGTGCAGGGCTTCTGCCCCGAGGAGCTGATTTGCTTCTGTGTCTAAACTGTGGCACAGCTGGTACATCCTTATGTTCTCTTTTGGAACGACCCATATCTGCCAGCAACGCTAGCCCAACACCACTCACCCGCTGTAAACTGCTGCAAACAAACAGAAGCTCTAAATGTTGTGGTCACAAACTAGTGTGTTTTGCAGCTGGCCCCAAAAAGCAACTTGAAGCGACACACACAGCTTTGTCTTTTTCACCCCAGAGTAGCAGTTTGCAAATGCAAGCGTATCAATTTACTATGAAGCATTGAATTTGAAGCACTCTGGAGCATGTTATGGGTAGATGTATTTCATTTCCCGGAATTCACGACAAACTTCTGGTGTGGGGACCTTGAAAACTCCAAAAAAATCCAAAGTCGATGGAGTGTGCCAGAACCCAGGAAATTTCCCGGCCTTTCCCGGGTGTTTCCCGGCTTTTTCCCGGATTCCCGGATTTCTATGTGTGATGTTTTTCTGTTTTTTTTTGAAAAAAAACTTCCAATCCCTCAATCTTCTAAACAATTCCCACCACATAGCTCCAATTGCCGCGCTGCGAACTACTTACACAGCGCATAGACCACATCGCGCAGGCTCCCTCGATCAGACCAGCCATTGTCCTGCAGGTGTGGGCTCTCAGAGATGAATCAGATATCTTGGAGGGGATGAGGATCGAGTTGAAGACCTAAATTGGTCAGATATCTAATATATATATATATATGTATATAGATATTATAAATGGTAGATATATTGAAATGAACATTTATATCCAAGAATCCGGGAAAAAGCCGGGAAACACCCGGGAAAACCCGGGAAATCCGGGAAAGCGGGAAATCCGGGAATTCCGGGAAACATAGGAAACATTGTCCTTGATGCGATCTCGTTTTGGCATACCAGCTTTGCGTAGCAATTGCCTTGGATATGTGTTGGCCAGCGCACACTTTATAGTATGTTTTGGATCAGCAAATGAAAGGACACACGCCATTGCTCACAACCCTGACTCTTGTCAAGCTGCGCAATATCCTTCATAGAGGTCTTGATATGTTTCTTCTCTTGGGCAAACAACTGTGCCACTGCTGCCCCAAACAATTTGGGGTAATGCTGGGATTGTTTCAAATCCTTGCCTCCGCATACACGGAGGATCCCCGATCCATCGAAATACCTTGGGCGGCAGGCCATGTGGTGTGTGCCATGTGGTGTCGAACTGAAGCATTCAACAACACAGTTTCCCATATGTGCAGATCTGATGCTTGATTGATGTTTCTGAGCCCCAATCTTTGTCGGGCAATGGGAGGTAGAGTTTCTGGATGCAATTGTAGTTGCTGTACAAAAATGTAGGCTTTGGGCCTGGGTGGTTGTAGTCGGCTTGGGGGTCCACATGACTTGCACTAGCTACCCCACGCCTCACGCCATCTTTAGTATACCATAGTATACCTGTATACCTGTAGAGACGCATGACACTTGAGATGGTGTGCCATAGCCGTTGAGGTGTGATTTGCTGGACGATCGAGCATGGAAGATGGTCTACTTTCAGGCCAGGCTCATCCGTGTCCATAGCTTCCAATCCAAACGAACGCCTAGGGCCGGAACAAAGCTGGTCGTCTAGTTGTTTGAGTTCCACTTGACTGTCAGTGTTTATAGTGTTTGTAGCTGCTATCAAGTTGCTCTGTAAACATCAAACGCTTTGCATAGTTTCTGGAAGTCGGGGTGGTACTGCAAGAGAGAGCTCGCTGGTTGTTCGAGAACAAATGGTATCCCAAGAATACAGCACACTGCCATGAGTATGCTGCACCTTGTCACCATCAGGTTCCTAGGTGGAGAGCAGTTGAGCAACTCATCTAAAGCTCACAGCTACATTATGGTGTGGGCTTCTAGTGGAGGTTTGTGGAGATACTTGAGCGGTTTATCGCAATTGTTTTCTCTCAACCATTGGCACGCTTGGCCACATAGCTCCATCTATCGCATCTAAATGCATCTAACTAGATCTGAAAAACTCAACTAGAAGTTGAGCTGCTGGTTGCCCTGGTTCGGACACAAAGTCTAGGCCCCGTGAAACTCTGAGTCCATCCAAGACCAGCTGACCCCCGTTTTCCGGTGTTCCTTGACCTTTCAAGGAACGGCCCCCTCTTCAGAAAGGTTCAGGCCCATGACCTGGGAAGCATCCTTCCATGCCTGGTCAATGTCCTTAGCAAAGGAGATCCTTAGATAGACCAAGCCCTACACATTCAACACTGTCCTTAGCAAGCTCTTTAGATAGACAAAGCGCTGCAAACTCAACATTTACAGTGACGCCTAGTAGCTAGTAAGTAACTAGTATAGTATCGTATAGTGTGTGTGTGCTTTTAACTAGTATAGTATAGTAACTAGTATAGTATAGTATAAGTAAGTATAGTATAGTATAGTATAGTGTAGTATAGTATAGTATAGTATAGTATAGTATAGTATAGTAAAGCAGCTAGGGTACGACTTGGCGGATGCCCCCTTGATGATGTCTCCCTCGACGTTTGCTTTCGGTTTGAAAGCCTGTTGTCTCACAAGGACCTCGACCCGGGCTGCTCCCATATGCCTAGGCGATGGATAGGTCCACTGGAAACCCTAATGAAGAAATGGTGTTCATACTCCAACAAAGGGTGATTGAATTGACAGCCAGGAAAAAGTTCAGTGGCCAAGGTACACAGTGTAAGAGTATTGCCCATGCTTCGTTGATTTGGGCCACAAGCAAACTGGCAACGCCTTGATGGTGGCCCTGTAGCATTCATCAAAGGAACCTAACACCACCTCACTATCTTCAGCTGCTGAAGCATTTGGGGGACGAGCGGAAGCTGCAGTAGAAGCCCTGGTTTTCTGAGCCTTCTTCTTTGCGGAAAACCCCCTTCTTTTGGACTTCTTACGCTTCAGTCTCTCCTGATCTCCCTTCCCATCCGCTTGTTCCTGATCCTGCTGAATACGGACATCGACAGGTGAAGGAAGATCTTCCTGGAGCTCATCCTGTCCATCGAGTCCGTTGGGCTCCTGGATCGGAGACGCTGGGTTCTGTTGGTTGGGTAAAACTTTGGGTGGCAACTCTACAGACCCACCTTTTAAAAGAAACCGTAAACAGTGGAACCTTTTGAGGCCAAACCCAATCCTCAGCCTCATGCTCTGCCCAAAGAGCAAGAGCTGCCCGTTTGGTAACTGGTTCTTTGTCTTGGGGTTCAGAAGCTGGTTCACACTCAGGCTCGTTATCGGACGAAAAAGGAACCAGTGCTCCATTCTTATTCTCACCATCCAAAGCCTCTGGCTTCCAAATGTGGCTCCCAACATCGCTGTCATCCTCAAGAGGTCAAGAGTCCACCGCAATTAAATAGTCCTCTCGACATGTTTAGGTGTTTTCCAGAAATGATGTGTTACATATAAATATGTATGGATATATACATGTTGAGGGCAGGGCCCTTTTTACACCGGCTTGAAACAGCGCTGGTAGGGTCAAGAGGTGGGTATCCAATGTATGCATGTATGTATCTGTTTCAGGGTCAACAAACATATGTAAAGCCAGGACATTTGCAAGTTGAGGGACGCTGACAGTTGAGTCAGACCCATCGAAGGGTGGCACGTCTTTCACCCCCATGAAGTTGTCCGGGATGCAATCCGAAGACCCACTATCCGAAGATTGATCGCCCAAAACATCAGTCTCAGCATTACAGTCCACAAAGGGCTCGTCCGGCTTGCTGCTCTGGGCTTCATGCGGTTTCATTAAGTCCTTCAAGATCTGAACAAATGGGGACTTCGATGAGTGACGAGAATTCTGCCACATCCTGCAAGAAGTCAAAAGACACAAAGAGGTTCACCCTATCCGATGGTGATGGTTGGTCTGCCAAAACAAGAAAAGCCAGGAGAGTAGTCCTCCTGAGTCCTGACCACAACTTCTGCAATTTGACACTGGTTGACTCCATCAAATCAGCCGCGTCCTTACAGTGGGCTTTAGATGTGAATAGATGCGAAGAGGTCACAGCATGCCTTTAGGCCCCCTAGATAAACACCAAGAGGCCATCTCATCAGTAGGTTGGAAAGCCAAGCCCTGGCCACCAAAGGGGATAGCCAAACAACAGTGTCCCACTTTACACGCGCACACATTTGTTTCCAACATCATTGGTTCCAGCCTTGAAATGCTGGTTAAAGCTAGTGAGGATGATCTCCAGCTCGTACTTGCTGGGATTGCGGCTCTTGAAGGCATCCATTTTGAGCAATGCATGAACGCACCAGTAGTTTTTGATCCTCAACGCAAGAAGAATGAGCAGTAGAGTGAACAGAAGAGTACACTAAAGCACCCAAGCAAAGAACAGTGAGCAGTAGAGTGAACAGTGATTGAAGTGTAAGCGACTAAAGCATCTAAGATCATCTAAGAATCAACTGCCTTTCCCTAGTGGGACGCTTCTTGGAGAACTCTCCCACAATCACATTTGAAGTAGGTGTCTCACCCAGTGGCACGATCGCTTCCCTCCGAATTTTGTTTGGAGTAGCCTTGGCCATATCGATACCTAGCAACTGGAGAGCAGAAACAAAGTTTTCCATCCCATCACATGGTCGACAGGACTGCCAGTCCCACTGATCACTCTCCTGAGTGATGAAAGACTCCTCGTCCGAGTCTGGTCGAGCAGCTGCGGCCACAATTGCAACTGCACTCTGAGGTGAATGAACCATGGTACTGCGATCCGGGCTGGCGCGACAAGGCGCAACAATCTCACCTGTGGGTATCTGGGAGCGCTGAGTGGTTCGAGCCAACGAAATATGAACTCATTGATTTCAATCTTAGGTGCATGATGCTGCATGTTCATTCAAGCGCCTGCACCTTTAGTCTCACTGAAAAGTGAGCGTCGAAGCTTTTACCATAGACTCCTTCTTGTATTTTACTGTCCAAACCCTCACCAAGTTCTCTCCGGATCATTGACCAAGTGTCCCTTCCGCGACGCTGCGGACGCCAGGTGATCCAAGTGGTCGCTCTTTGCTTCGGCCACTCGTAGCCCTGAGCGAGCGCGGCTGAACTTCATCCATGTCACCCTATGGACTAGAAGACTGCTAGTACAACACCTCCATTTTTTGATTTAGTTCAACCCCACTTGATTAGTGGAAGACGCCCACCCCAACTGGCCTGTTGATCCACACCCACGAACTACAGACCGGAGCCAACCAGAGTAGCCCAGCCTTGGATGGAAGTTCGAGAGATGATGTTTCACGGACGTGCTTTGAGATGATGTTCTATGTGGTTGGAGGCCATCTTTATTAAGGGTTGGAGGCCATCTCTATTAGGTTGGATGCCATCTCTGTTTGCTTGGAGGCCATCTATGAGATTGGAGGCCATCTCTGTGAGGTTGGAGGCCATCTCTATTAGGTTGGAGGCCTTCATGCACTGATCTCTCAACCTCATCTCTGAGCACGTGTGCGAATATGCGTGGTCCAAGCTACGGATCCATAGAGCCGAGCGCACAGTGATAGCGCATACGCAAAGCCTTGGGACACAAACACATTGCCCATTGCCAATCTTATTGTTTGTTTTGCGGTGTTACATGCTCCTTGCGCCCGATCTTTGCGATGCGTTTGACCAATTACACTTTCTAGTTTCTTGAATCTTAGCAGCCCAAACCAGAGTTGAAGTTTTGAAGTACACCGTCATCTTGAAGTTCAAACGTAGCTGTAGCCATGCCCAGGGACCTCTCATGACTGCAGCTTTGTACATGTTCACTCTGTTCTGCAAAACCTCCTCACAAAATATCACAGAAAACACATATATAAGATATATATATATATATACATATATATATATATAGACTATAGTGCACATCGACGCACACTGTGTGGCTCCAATCTTGCCTGAAGCCAGTCGAAATGGATTTGCAGCCAGCAAAGATCTCGGCGCATCCAAGAACCTGCAGTGAACAAAACTGGTGAACCTGGTGTAGTGGGCGGGGCACAGCTAGGAACCTATAGGAGCCTTTTACCTATAGTGAACAAACATCCTTCTTTAAGGTCGCTGTCTTCCACTTGCTAATTGGGTCTGAGTAACACTGGCCGGTGCGGACATTGAACCAAAGACCATGGAACATAGGAAAAGAAGCGTGGCAGGCAAGCCACCCAAGGTCAAGAGATCCAGCCTCGGAAACAAACATGAATGGATCAGCGAACTCAAACAAAATGTTTGCATGACTTTTTGTTTCATGCAAAAGTATAACTTAGTGTTTTGCATGGGTGTTGATCTCCTTAATCCCTCACAGTTTTTTTCTTAATACCTTCCCTCCACACTCCACAATGTATGATCAAAATGAGCTAAGAAACAATGTTTGGAGAGCAGGGTGCAAAGGAGCGGCATTCATTTTGAATGTCTTTAGAGGCCCTGCTTTCTCCACTCGCTTGACCTTCTTCTTCACCTTGCCCGCTCCTTTCTTAGTCTTCATGACATACAATGCCATGGCTAGAGCGGTCAACTGCGCGCGTGAGCCCAAGAAAAAACTGCCGGACGAGCAGTCTGGCTTGCTTGCACTGCAACATTCCAATCTGGTTCAACTGAGTTGGATGCAGCTGAAACTTGGTAGCGGAGCTATTTATTAATTCTGGCAACCTTAACCGCGACACAAGCTGATCAAACTTGGCAATGCGATAGGCGGTGCGCACCTGCCCTTTGGAACTGCATTTGCTCGAAGAAGCTCATTGCGAGTCAGCATGAACAAAAGAAAGGAAACGGATGAACAGTCTTGCTGCCGTGGTGAAAACTGACTGACCATGGCATATATGACACAGCTTAGGTGACGTGTGGCGATATGCATCACATGCTTTCTTGTGTCTGTCATGGATGCACTAGGATCCCCGCGCTCCTATACCCCTATATAGGAGCAGCTTCAGAACCGGCGTGCGCCAGACAAACCTGGGCCTCTGAAACCCGCAGCAAACGAAGGTAAGAAACAAGGGGGATTCGACAAACAACATTCAAAACCAATAAGGTGTGCTCCATTGCACTCCTAAAGTTACATCAGCTGATTCAAACCACCACAACAATCCAAAATGCATCTGGAAAAAACACATTCTTTAAGCATCTTTAAGCCATGGGCGCGTGCCCAAGTTCAACAAAGAATGTTCACATACAAAGGGCGACAGCAACCCTGGAGAAAAACACGCACTCTCGACCAAGCACGAGCTATATTAGATCTATGTGTTGTTTATATCTTTAACAATTAACAACACATAATGTTTGTCTCCTTTTACTCTGGAGTTTTGAGCCTTCAGAGCCGTAAGTGGGTCAAAGGCTTATCTTGTCCTTTACATATGGCCAAGTTGAGCCTCCACAAGTACAAGCTTAGATTCTGAGCCGTTCGGCTGTCTAGGAACTACATAATATTCATAGTTGGCACTTGACTTCCCAACTAACCATACAGCGAGGATACTGACAGAGTTGGCAGAACGAAATCCAAGGCTGGGTGATTGAAAGGCTAAGCAGCACAAAGCTGCTACAGATTTCAGCTGTTTGGCCAGAAACTTCAATGCGCTTTGTCTTGATGCCTCGTAACAGTCAGTTTCAGCTGAGGGGTGAAGCCGCGCTTTCGCAAATCAAAAAACATGGAAAAAAGTTCACCGATTCCCGGCAGACTCCCAAGATGGGTAGATCCTAATGGAAGAGAGTAAATGCTTGAAGTGTCTGAAGAGCGCCGAAAAAGAAGCAGAAACAGTCAGTTGGAAAAAAGGTTCTGCAGGTCATATACTGATCCCACTAACAGCCATCTGATCAAAACCTTTTTCCATGTTCGAGCACATCAACGTGTCAAAGTCTTGCTGTCGGCCAAGCAAACCACTCTCCACCTGCACCAGAGTCGCAAAATTGCATCTAGACGCGCTAGATTGGACACGATAGTGGTGATTTTGGAGCGCAGATACACAAAAACATACTGAGACAGAGCAACATCAAAATCGGCGATGGCTCAAAACAATGTCCAAAAACGCTCAGCTCGAGCGACGCATTGTTGTTTCCGTGCCTTTTCAGAAAGTCACACCAAAAAAATCTGGCGCTGCCACAGGGCCAGGCAAAGAAATCTAAGAGGATTGGTGGTGATGCTGTGAAGAGGCTTGGTCTCAGCTACTAAGACTGAACAAAGCTCACCAAATAGCGAAAAGAAACACCTAAAACTGCCAAGCGCTCTTAATGTCGGGGGCTCAACCTCCATGTTGTACAAATGATGGGTGTGGTTCAATTACACTGCAACATCCAAAACAAACAAAAAAGTTCACTTAAGTTGTTTCACAAGTTTGTGTTGCATTGACCCTGTACGCAACTCAACCAGCATCACAGTGTTGACCAAGGCCTCCTGCAATTCGGTTGCTTCAATGAAATTCTTGCTACAAAAAAGTGGACAGGAACCAGGCGTTGGAAGTTTCACAGAGAAGAGCTGAAAAACAAACCCGATACGAAGCTGCCCGTTGAGTGAGTGGCCTCGTACTCTTGGGCGTGGGAAGTTGCAACTTACGCATGCAATCACTGCTTTGAACGGCAGTACTTCTGCCGATTCAACCTCTCAAACACACTGTCAGCTATCCCAGAAGGCGCTTCCCCAACTTTAAGAGATCCTGCGTCTCAGACTTCTCTTTCCGCGTTTTCTGCGTCTTGTTGATGTAGCCTGCAAGCGCTGAGCTTGGAAAGAGAACAACTAGTTTGATTCCGGGCGTTGCGCTATCTCAGGCTGAAGGAAATTTGGTAGGCGCAGGAGCTGATACTTCGCCAATACTTGGCATTCGGTTGAGTGGGTTGGGCAAGGAGGGGGAAAAACAGAATGGGGAGGGTGGTCGTATGACAATAGCTAGAGTCTAAAGCCTAGACATCCCAACATGATTGGCGCAACAAAATAACGGCAAACGGAGCAAACCAGCAATTGAAAATTGACAGACTATATATGCGTAGCTGCCAAATGCAAATTTTTGGCTAACCAGTGATTCTGATTCCACGCGGTGGTGTGTGCCTTGCTGCTCAACATAGCAACGCGCAGCCGGAAATCTGCATTATCCTCAAAGTCTTTGGTGACTTTGCCCTCCTTCATTGCCTTGGCCTGCTCCTCAGCTAGCCGCATGGCTTCTCGTATTTGCTTGGCCTTGCTCGACCCAGCAATGTTGGATTTATCCACGACGGTCAAATTGAGCTTGGTTGGAAGCTGGCATTGCTGCACAGTGGCTGCAACAATCTCGTCCATTTTGGAAGCATCATCCAAGGCCTTTCGAAGCGCCTCAGCCCTGGCTTCTGGATCGTCTGGCAAACCAGGGATAACATCTGTTGCATCCTTGGCTTTGGATTTCTTCTTGCCCGCGCCTGCAGATGCTTTTCTTTTCAGCTCCGGTACTTGCTCCTGCTCAATCATCTTCATCTTCTTGGTCAGCATGTTCCGGGCGGTCTTCTCTGCTTTTGCCCGCAGGATCTTGAGATCCTGCAGGAAGAGGCAAGCGCAATTCCTCAATGCAATAGTTTGACAAGTCCAGCCCTCACTAAGCAGGTAGGTGGCATCTCTAGGACTCATATTCTTGCTACTACAAAGCTCCAATGTCCAGATAAATTCCTCGCACCCCAAGGCCTGCTGAAGCTTCTCATCCAAGTCTTTTGCGGGAACCAAGGATTGAATTTGAATGTCAAAGTACTCATGGACAGCCGGCAGCTGATCCTGACTGATGAAAAGCAAAGCAACAACGCACGTTGCACTTGCTGTTTTCACTATGTGACTCAGGGCCAATTCTGATTGAAATTAAACTCCCTGTATAACCTCAATCACAGACCATTGTTCGTTCTTTCCTAAGAAATGAAAAGCAAACAGGCTTACTAGTTTGAACACTGATCAAACCTCTGTCCTCGGAGTCATCAGATTGATTTGGCTGCTTTATCATCCAGCTAGGCTTGCAGCTCTCAATCTCAAAGATCTCCGTCGTGGGCTCGTCCACAAGAACGTCAAAATCAATCTGGCGCACGTTCTCTGAAGCCATTGGAGCGTCTGAATTGTTGTCGGAACGAACAACCACGAACTTGAGCGCGATCTTCTCACGGTCAAAATAGGCTGGGTCAGCCTTGCTGACCTGTTTGACGGCCCATGCAGGTACCAATGACTTTGCGCAAAGGTTATCCACTGGGTCTTCAATGAAGAAATCCAATCCAGAAGCAGCACATAGCGGCAAATTGGCAGCTGACCCACGTGATTGGGAAGTTGTCGCCTTCCTTTGAAGGGAAACTGAATCGTACCTGCGTCCTTTGGCAAGGGGTGCTGTATATGGCGATCATCTCAGCTGGTCTCGCTTTGGACAAATCCACTGTCAAGGTCTCCTCACCCCTGCGTCAGTTCACTCCAAACCTGCCACAATCGCTCCTCCAGCTTCATCTCAAACATGCGAAGAAAGGGTGCTGAAATAGTGCTCAATTTCAACCTGGCTTGATTTGGACAGTTGGCCTCTCGACAGTTTCAAAACCCAATACTTTACATAGAACAGTCAGAAGTGAAAATGTTTCAATACAATACACATGTTGACTCGGGACTGATTCCCAGCAGCAGATTATTGACATTTGATATCGCCACTGAAGTAGTTCACACGTTGGACGCTCCATTGTACATCTTTGGACTTTTCCAGCTGCGGCTCATTCTTGTCCTTGATGCCCTCATCTGCCTCCCGACCGGCCACCACTTGGGCAGCTTGGAAGCGCTTGCAGCAAGGTCGCCATTGGCATCAGCACCACCAGCGTCGGTCTTGTCCGAGGGCTTTTCATTTGCAACTTCAACTTCTGGACCGTCAGAAAATGAAACTCCAAGTTTGTTCATCAATCCCTTGGCGACGTCCTCCGCGGTCCTGCTTGATGCCAAGACTGGTGCCCAAGTCTGGGCCCATTCGGCGGCACTCATCAAATTGTCACAAGCGCTGAGAGATACGAGCTTCTTGTCATCGCTTCGCAATGTTTTCAAAGCAAAGGACTTTTTGTTGGGGTGTTTGATTCAGCAACGTGAAGTTCGGGAGGCCGAAAACAGTCTGCCCTAGAACGCAGAATTGGTACAGGCATCGCGAAGAGCTAAACCGCGCAACGGTCGCAGCGTCAATGAAGGTCTGAGCGACAACGACAAACGAGAAGTCGAGAAGAGTTCACAGCGTGTGGAATGTGGGACAGCGTCGCGAAACACGAAACATGAACCATGATTTAACAAGGAAGACACGTGCACTGTTCTGTGTCATCTGGCTTGGGACTATGGGGCGCCGTGACAGCGTGTACTAACCACGTCAACTCGCGATCTGCTGCGTTGGTCTATACTTGATAACAACATCCCCGCTGCCCCAGGACCAGCCCAGACCCCATTCCTGAAGACACAAGCCCTACTGATGAGTTTCCTCGATGAAGTGTTGTTTCGCAGCCCAAACATCAGAAAAATCAGCAGCAAAGGCAATCCACTGGAATGGAAGATGTGCGATAAGCTCCTCCTTGACCAAGCCAATGACATCCACAAGCTCCAGGCTGAGGCCAGCAAGACGAGTGAGACACGCCCGCGGGCACTTGTGCATCAGAAGGGGCATGTTGAGAGACTCTTTCACCAACTTCGTAAGAGGTTCCACAACATCTGCCCGGTTGAGTGCGACAGTAGAAGCAATCCTTTTGACACTCCGCTCTTCTGCGTCACCCCACACCAAATTCGTGACAGGCTGCTTGGTAAATACTCCTACCATGCAACAGCAAACAAACCCCATACAGTCAGAACAGTATTGAATGATGAGCTGAAAAGCTTATTCATCAAGTAGTCAAGGCGACCCATGTCACTGGCATAGTAGCTGGTCACAGTGGCGCACATCTTTGCCTTCCAGCCACTCTTCAGCACTGGATGTGTAGTGCCCATGAGCCTGTCAACCTCCACCCGAAGGACCTCAATGACACCTTGGAGCCTTGCAATCTCAGCATCCTTGGCTGCCATATGCTGAGCACTCCCAACAATGACCTCAGCTGTGGCAGCAGATGAGCTCTGAGATGCAAGGTCCTCCATCTCCCTGTCCTTCATCTCAAGCGTGTGGCTCATGTGATCACAAACAATCACATGCCACTCAGCCATGGTCATCCACCTCAAAGTCCTGGATGGTTCATGATGATTCCAAGGAACACACACCTCCTCAAAGTTCCTTGTCATCATGGCCTTCACATCGGCCTGGACATAGTGCTCATCCAACTTGCAGTGGGTCTCATTGAGAGGCTTGGAGCTCAAGAACCAATGCCCATAGCGAATGGACCACCACAAGTAGCATGTCTTCTCAGGACTCTCAATGTCCTGCGCACTGCCATATTCTGTACACTGGCCTTGTGTTGAGGGACAAGCCTGGACATCTGTGGAAGTAGCCAAGGTAGGGGATGGTGTCCTGCTCATTGAGGGATTCCAAGTCATCCTCAGTGTTTGGCCATCCAAACACAAGATGGGGATGCTTTGCCAAATCAGCCTCTGGCTGTGACTTGTTTTTGAGAACTCGATCAGGGTGTGACATGCGCAATTGGACATCTGGATCTCCCAATGGCTCCAAATGCATTGCCTTCCTCTTTGTGTATTAGGGAACAGGTTTCAATCATGGAGGCTGCTTGGGCTGCTTGGCCTTGGTGACCAATGACTTTGGCGCTGCAGTAGTCACCAGCATTGGAGTATCCACAGGTGGCTGCTTGGGAGGGGGTGTCTCCTTGGTAGAGGAGGTCTCTCCTTGGCTGCCATTGACTTTGCAATTGTAGGAGTGGGACTATGTACACCTGTGGGCTCTGGTGCAGCTGATGGGGTAGATGATGGTGCAGCTGAGGGTACAGCTACTGGTGCAGCTTTTGATGCTTCTGGTTCAGGTGGTGTAGTTCTGACAACTGAGACTGGTTCAACCTCTGGTTCAGAAGCCCTAGCCCAAGGCTGTGATGGAGGATTGACTGGTTCTGGCACACTGCCAGATGATGTAGGTTCATCACTTGCGCCTTCCATTGCTCAGCATCTTCCAAATCTAAAATATGATGTTTGAGTGATTAGTAGAACATAGTTCTGAATTCAGCTGCTTAATCCAGACATGATTATGAATTCAGCTGCTTAATTCAGGAGATAGTTTTATATATGAATCATGCTTCTGAATTCAGCAGCTTGATCTAGAATGATTTCTGAATTCAGCTGCTTAATTCAGACTATGATACTGTCATCAAACAATTTCATGTTTTGCATGTCCAGACAATCTAGTTTGCTGAGCATCAGGCTTGCAATATACATCAATAACTGATATAGTCTTTGAACACAATGCTTGGAAGTTAAAGCAATGCTCAATGTAATCCACTATACTAAAATGGTTCAGCTCATACCAAAGCTGATAGTTGTCTACATGATTGCAAGTATTCAAATACACAACATATGATCGCAACCTAGAGCTTGAACATGATTACACCATGATTACATCTATAGATGCGACAATACATTCTACATTCAGCTGCACTTATACACTCCCTTTTGTTTTTCAATCATGGCATTAATTGCCAGCTACTACTTGAAGGCTCAGGCCAGTATTTGTAGCCGCTAGAGAGGTAGACATTGCGCCACAGCCTGCCACAAGTTGCACATACATGCCCTTCTGGACCTGATCCTGTCGCACCATATCCAAGAAGTTCCTCTGGCCAAGTCCATGGAGGGTGCTCCCACTCTCAAATGGTGCTCCAACTGCCCAGGATCAGCATTGCTGCCAGACATCAGACCACAAATGAGCTTGTAGCTTTCCTAGTCAAATGAGCTTGTAGCTTTCTGTATGATTGAGCCAACTATAAGCAACAAATCATAACAGTACTCAGCCATTGATTGCCATAGACATGGTTCTAGAGCATAGTTACATTGTTCAGCCACTGGCTTTCACATGTCTGACATGTAACTATGGCTTGCGCAAACCTATGACCTGCGCAA
>CAXAMN010015546.1:43700-58789 GCA_963970005.1 Durusdinium trenchii | reverse complement strand
GAATTGGGGCTCGTTTGGAGCAGAACTCAATGGGTTAAAGCCGTGGCGAAGGGGTGGTTTCATCAGCCCCCTCCAGGCTTCGTGGCAACCATGATATTTCAAGCATCGCGGTTCTGGTGCGCATCCGTCCACCCCCGTCTGCCATACCGAGAGGATCCAACGATGCACAAAGGACATCATGATCTACATACGAGAGCTGTTCAATCAAAAAGCTGTCGTTGGAATCTAACGCTCTCGGATGATTGACATTTGCACTTAAGTATATGTATTGCAAATGTCATCATAGGATTTTTTTGTTGACGGCTAATAATATACAGGGCACTTTAGATATTTTGGCTTTGCTTGAAACGGAATATGTTGCAGTAGGAACGAAAACGTTGCGCGCTTTCGAAAGGCGTGTTCTGAAACGTGCACAGTGCCTTTTCTACACGAAGGCGTTTCTTCAGCTGTCTGGTGCGTACCACATATGTCGGGTTAAGCGAACACAGTTCGAATGTTCACCAACGAGAGTGCAGTTTTTTGGGTTTATAAAAGCCGGATACGTTGAGCTTGAAACGAGAGCGTTTTCTCAACGACATCGTTTGATCAGCCTCATTGCGCGGGGACGCGCTTTAGTTTTTTTAGTGCGAGCTCCGCTACCAGTTTGCGCAAACTTTCTGCCAAGCTGTGCCCTCGCAGTTTCACTCGAACGGCTAACAAGACACGGTGGCATGCTTGCATGCTTGTCCCACGCACAGAGACACCCACATATATATATATACACACCACACACACAGATATATATATATATATGGAGACACACACGCTTGTATTATATATTCTATTTTTTGGGGGTGTGAGTTGGCATCGTTCAGCAAGAGAGAGGGAGAGAGGGAGAAACAGGAGTTAGCAGCAAAAAAAGGTTTCCAACGTCGTTTAAAGCGAGCGCCCCACGCTTCATGCAAAGTGCGCGGTGTCAACACAGTTGCTCAGATTAGTTCACCTCATGACCTTTCTTTGCAACATGCATGACATGTCACTTCTCCACGCTCGCCCCTGGTCCATTGATGGCCCACAGAGGCCGGGTTTTCCACTCTCCGCCAGGGTCCAGGGTGTGGTGTCATCTGGCGTCTCGCCAGCGCAAACTCAAGAACAACACATACCTTTGGAAAAGGCGACCGGCCATGCTAGCTGCATGACATCGGATACCGATTCGCTTCAAGTATCCCAAGAAGCTCTCATCACTAAAGCAAGACATGACCTTTCTTCCATTCAGTCTTGTTCGTGAAATTTGTTCACGAAGGTGGTCCAACTGATGGTGCTTGGGGCGAAGCTTAAACAATTTTAAATCTTTCGCCCTGCATTCATAGGCCAGATTCTGCCAAGCGATCAGGTGCAACTCTAGGCAATCGGAGACTTCCTTCAGGGATCCCAAAAAAACTAGTAGCGGTAGTATAGTGACAGCCCGTAGTAGTTAGTAGTCAGTAGTAGTAGTTCGTAGCTAGTAGTATAGTTAGTAGTAGTTGGTAACTAGTACTAGTAATAGTGGTGGTAGTACTAGTAGTTAGTAGTTAGTAGTTACTAGGTGCTAGTTAGTAGTAGTAGTAGTAGTAGTTGTTGTTGTTGTATTCATTGGAAAGATGCACCCCACACATGAATTGAGCCTTCGCCTCTTGCTCGCTGAGTATCAGTTCACAGTGGTCCATTATGTACACAGCACGGTGGAGGTGCCAGATGCACACAGCAAGGATGCGAAGGATCAAGTCCTAAGCCAGTGCCAATGAAAGGGGTGCCACGAAGTGGGGCTGACAAACCAGCACTTAAAAGGGGTCACCCGACCATGAAAACAGATTGAAACAAGAAAGGTTCAGTCGGGTTCTTCTGGGATATCTCGATAGCTTTCCGCGTGAAAAACCAGGAACATGCCTTCACAAAGGCAGCCTTGAACATTGATCCAAGCTCCGGGTATTGGGATGCCTTGTCAAGGTGCGTGTTGGCTGGAGTAAATGTTTTGCAAGAGAGCTTGATCCTCGGCTGGGTTTGTGTGAACCCTGAATTTGTTTTGCTTTCACCCTGAACACCGTATGCAGCGGGCCAAACCCTACACACAAAAAACCATGCCAAGTGCAAGGTTCCCATTGTCTTTGCAATCCTTCTTGAGCTCAATAGAAACCCTCCGGAGTTTGTCGGTCAAAGTGCCATCTCCCCCATAAAAGCCCTTGCGCAGCCAGTACCCTAAAGCGCTCGCATAGAGGTCTTTGCAAGTACCCAGGAACAGAACATGCATAGGGTCATGGAAGCATGACCTCAAATGCCACCCCTCTATTCTGGTCCAAGGGCTGACGACAGTCTCAAGTCGACGGTAGTCCATATCGCCTCAAGTTGATATATGAGAAACTTGAAGGCATATGACTTATGACTTGATCAATCTGGTTTCAAACTGCTCTGACTTATGTGCACATGTGTGCGGTGATTTTAGCAACTAAGGACAACACTGATAGTTGTCATGCGATAGCCAGCTGTGGGGTAGAAGTTCTTGTAAGACAGGGCTGGTGCGCAAGACTTTCGTGTTTTCGACGCCAGGCAGGACTCGCAAACAAAATTGTGTTGGTACGACCTGGGAAAGTAATTTGTTTCTTTGCGAGCCTTGGCGTCATATCTAAACCCAAAATAGCAGGCCCTCCAGCCCCCACTCAACGGTGTGTTGGCCAGTTCTCGCCTGAAGCCATCCATCTCTTCACCGAAAGGCCCGTGCGATGGAAAGACGCCTGAAGATGCAGCTCGCAGAGACCAGGCGAAAACGATCGAAGCTGTTTCGTGGACCAACTTCTTGACATTGCTCTCGATCATGTGGGAGTGGGGAATGATAATGCAAGGGAACTTGCAGTCCCAGACGTGACCCTCAGCAAAGATGGAACCCATAGAGAAAACCAAGTACTCAGAGTTGCTGTAAAACTCTGCCCCATCTGTATGCAATGCCAGCGGAACCAATCCTAAGCTAGTTGAAAGAAGAGAGGATATTGAAAAACAGAACTAAAGACTCCATCATCCTACTATAACCCTTCTTTGATGAGCGTGAATCAAATGCAACTTTGGTACGAGACCTAGAGACACCTTCTCGGGAAAGGCAAGGGTGATCGCACCACTCTTCCAAACCACTGCAATGATCCCAAAACTCTCGAATGCTGCTTTCACTTCGAAATCCAGTCATCGATCGTTGAAACTGCAGGGCCAAAGAACATCTAAAAGATTTGGGCATATCTTTGGACAAACCCAGTCCTGTTGTGAACCAGCCCGCCAAACAGCATCAAAGATTTCGTGTGGCAACAGGCATGGGACGTCGATGGTCTTGGCGCCATCATCCATGTCCGGAACCTCATGCAGACTTGGGGGAAATGAGTTGTGAGAGATTGAGGAAAATGGAACAGTACAGAAAGTATTTTGTTCTGATGATTGAACCTTTGGGACATGCGTTCACAAGGTCTTTCTCCCAGAAACATTCAAAAGGAAGGGCACTGTGTAGGTCTCCAATCGTGTTCCATATAGGTTTCGTGTCCAGCGATGTAGGTCTCGTTCTTGGTTACTGGCATACTTCCCATCTCCCCCCAAAGACCTCAAGGCATGCACAGCTTGAGACTCTTGTCCATCAGCGACATTGGCACGACTGATGTCGCATATCTCAGCGATAGATGAACGCCCAGATCCAATCATACCTCAGCTAGTTTTTAATGACAAGTTGTTGACACCTACTTACTACTTAGTCTTCGTGACCAAAGAGTGTCATGACCAAAGAGAGACCAGTAGTGAAACGTTGGCCTAGCTGCGAAGGTAGATGTCAGCGCTTTTGCTAGGGGCCATGTCTTCATATCGACACTGCCTGCATCATTTCTCAAAACCAATGACAACTCTTCGCACCAACGGGCAGGATCTCCAGCCTTGCCCGAAGAATTGTTTTCTTTGCTTCATGGCCTGGCCAGGAGAGTAGCGAATGTTTCAGAACATATTACATAACTATGGCGTATAGTTTGGAAGATGGTTGATGGAGAGGGCCGCAAGTCTTTTTTTTGACCACCTTGGCAATGCTCCTACGTGTCTCAACCCCACTGCAATCGTGAGTTCACCGCAGGCCACCGATTAACTGCTAAGGTGGCAGGTGCTCAACTGGAGATTGCAAACCCTGACACGGGCTATCACTTCCAAGAAGTACATACGATGAAACGGGATCATGTCGAAGATCTATCAAAAAGGTACCATCCCTGCCAGACACACACACAAAAGCACGATCACTGTTTTGGGGGTCGAGTATATTCTTTTCTGAAATGAGATAGGTCAGATAGGTTGACAGGGATGGTGGGTTGACCAGGCTGCTGAAAGCAGGCCATGTTATCACGGCTTGGCTTCCTTGGCGTCCTTCTCGCTCTCACCAGGTCCATCAGTCTTTTTGGTCTTCTTCTTGCCCTTCTTTGGCTTGAAGCTCGACAGCAAGCCTTTGGCCGCGCCCTGAAAGAGCAAGTGCAAGAGTTGGGAATCAGAAATCAGCTGGTGAGAGATTCTACAGGTGAGAGTTTCTTTGGTACAAATTATAGTATCTTAAATGCAAACTCTATATCATATCGATATGATGGAAGACCAAGACGGATATTTTTTCAACACGCAGTGGAACTTCCATGAGCCATTGTTTCAATAACATGTTTCCCAAGCCTCGGCGCTCTCATACCATGAGAGTTTGTCGGCAATCACACTGAAGAGGTTGGCATACTTTGCTTCCCTTTCTTCCTTTCTTTGCACCAGCTCAACCAGGGCTTTATAGCACTTCTCCATCTTTTCGCTGAATGCCATCATTTTGGTGGCCAAATCACCACTGTATTCAGTGGCTTGCAGGCTGATGGCATATTTGCGACCCTCAGCTGATTTTCGGAGACATGTCTCCATCTGGTCTCTTGCCTTTTCCAAAATGGTCTTTGGTTCCACCTTGGTGGCTGGTTCCCTTTTCTTCTCTTTTGGTGCTTTCTCAGTGCTGTTGCCAGCAACTGCTTCGATGAGAGCTTTCTCCCCTGCTTCATTCGGTGCACGCACTGCAGGTGTGCAGCCATTCTTTAGCAAACCCTGTTCCCCTGTCAGGTTGTCCACAAGCTCTTTGTTTCCAACTTCTTTGAAGCCCACAGAAACTCGCTCTGTGGTGATGTTCTCATCTTTGAATTCGTTTCCTTGGCCAACATAGTAGAAGATCTCTTCTTCATCGTTGGGGAAATCCTCATCATAGTGGAAAAGGTTCTTGCTTTTGAGACGCTTGATCAAGTCTTCAGCCTTTTCTTTTGGATACACTTTCAAGATGTCTCGGCGCTTCATGCCAGACCTTGTCTTCTTTGAAGTCATCTTTCTCTCGGCACGACGCTGGTACTCGACCTCCACATCCTCCCACTTTTGAGAGACTTCAAGCCACGACCGGAACAGGTCTAACTTGTCTTTGATGAAATGGGGTGCCAATGAGACTGGGAACTTCTTCCGGTCCAGACACTGCCTGCAGAATTTGTCGTACTCAGCCTTGTGTGTCACACTTGTGGCATCTTTGAACTTCCGTTCCTGCATCTCTACAGTGTCCTTGACGATGTCCTTTGGTTTATCTTTCTTTTCGCCCTCCTCCTTTCCCTTTCTTGACTTTGTTTCCTTCTTGGTCTCACCCTTCTCGCCCTTCTCACCCTTCTCACCCTTCTCGCCTTTTCCCTTTTTCTCCTCCTTGTCGCCCTTGCCATCATCTTCATCTTCATCTTCATCTTCTTCTTCACTCAACGGGCTTCCATCCAGCAGCTCATCAACCTCCCGATCAATGGCTTCGTCGTCATCTTCTCCTTCCTCCTCCTCTTGATCATCCTCACCCTCACTGGCGCTATCAGCCTCGGTCGCATCACTGTCACTCTTCATTTCTTCATTTTCATCTTGGCTTTCAGCGTCTGTGTCCTCAGCCTCAGTGTCTGACACTGAAGAAGAGTCTTCACATGCGAGCCCATCTTCCTTCTCTTCTTTGCTCTCCTTCGCTTCCTCCGCCTTATCATGTTTCTTCTTTTTGCCATTCTCATCTTTTTTGCTCTCATCCTTTTTGCTCTCATCCTTTTTGCTCTCATCCTTTTTGCTCTCCTCCTCGTCCTCCTTGCCATTCTTGGACACGAGGCTCTTCATGCGACTCTCAACTTGGGCTTCCAAGAACTTGGAGCTCATATCCTTCATGAAGTCCTCCAAACTCTGGCCACTGGCTGCTGCCTCCTCCATCCAAGACTCCATGCTCTGCGCAGCAGAAGGTGCAGGCGATGGCGAAACGAGTCCTCTAGTCGTTGGCGGTGTCATCAACGGGTCTGGACTCTTGAAAGACACCCTGCGAGGAGGCCGCTTTGGATCAATATCTGGTGTTGTCTCTGCCGCTCTCTTGCTGCGCTGTGACTCCTTCTCTTCAACCTTCTTTGCAACCTTCTCTTCCTTCTTCACGTTCGTTGGCCTTTCTTTTGACTTCTTCTCATTCTTCTCCCCCTCCTTTCGCGCCACCTTCTTTTCCCGCTTTTCTTTCTTCAACTTCGGTGGATCCTCCTTCTTCCCACCCTTCACCGCTTTCTTCTGCTTTACCTTTTCTGCCGTTTGCTTCTTTTCTTTCTGCTGCTTTGCCTCCTCTTTAGTGTTTTTCTTCACCTTCACCGGTTCACTCTTCAGTGTCTTTTCTTTTGGGGCACCTTTAGCCATGACGCAGGTGAGAGCGAGCACCAATCAGTCACTGAACCGAGCAAAACCGCTGCGCTCAGGCTCGAATTGCAGCAAGTGCAACAGAGGACAGCCGTGGGGATTTCGTGGCTGAATGCAAGACGTGGCTGAAGAGTTGAATTCGCGGCTGAACAAAAACTCTGGGTTGAACTTCTCGCAAAGATCGAACAGCAACTGATGAGTTTATATGATTAAAGTTCTTCACATGTTTGGGAGAAAGCTGAATCTACACCACGCGGCTTTTCTACACACCACGCGGCTGTTTCTCAACACCACGTGGCTGAATTTGGACCCAAAAAATGAAAAAATGTTCGACCTGTGTTCAATCTTGTGCGTACGCATTCCCTCAAAACAGAACCCCACGCAAGTGCGCCTTTCAACGCCGTCTTGAGAACAAATCTTCCCATAGCCGCCTGGCAGACGGTTCAGTGGACATGTGGCCGCTGGACCCCGCGGGGGGCGGGGTGAGGGGATGGGAGTGAAGCATCAACGAGCGGTGGGGTGTCCAGCAAGCTATATTCTTTTTCTAGCTCAAGTTTTTTTGTGTTTTCTGATTCTACATAACTGCGATCGATGACCGATGGGGGGTGTTTCGCAAGCTATGCTCTTTCTAGCCCGGGCGCTTTTCTGTTTACTGCGATTTGGACGTGGGAACCGTTCAAACCCACGCTCCAAAGCAAATTAGCTGATCATGGCGGAATGTTTTCTCACGCCAAAAAATCAAAGATGTCAACCAAGCCAGCGTGCTTCACCCAGCGCGAGTCAGCCCTGGTGTTCCTATGAACTGACCTATAGGTCTTCAAATTGTGCTTCAATGCCTCCCTAGCTTGAGAGCGCATCCGTGCTTGGTGGCGAGAACGCAGGCGAGCAAGAGCCTTTCCAAACCTTGCGGCCACAGGAGTTGCATGGAGTGGTGGACATTGACGTCAATCGATTTCTACATGGTGGGGGCTCCCAATGGCATATACTTTGAACACCTGTGAACCTGCACCCCAATTGCATATAGATTGAAACCTTTGACACTTTTAGACAGGGCACGGCACAGGGTAGGATTGTGAAGCTTTCAAGTGCTTCCCACCTTTCACCCGCTGCTGCCCTGAAGAGTCGGTGTAAAGAACTGCCATCTCCACTGGAGGCGGTGGTGGAAGGCTACGAGGCCTGAAATCCTCAATCTCATCGATAGCAGCATGACCTCACACGGTTTCCATTGAACAAGTTGCCCATTCATAGTCAAAGTGAATATACGAGAAAACCCAAACACCCACCCAATGACATTCAAGTTTACCAGATGCGCACCCTGCTGCGGCCAAGGAGCTGGCATAAAGCCATGTGGGCTTTGCAGTCGGGGCCCCGAACATCTGCATTTGTATGCAGTGCTTCCACACGGTCATGCGCCCCAGAACTTCCTGGAAGCATGGATGCAATTCCATCACACTTCCTTTGGGTTGCTCCAAGACCCAGAAGCACCGCAATGCATGTGCGATCATCAGAATCACCAATGTTCTGGCAGTCAAAAGGTTTCCAATCCTGACGCTCTCATAGGACTCTTCACCCAAAGGTCGCGCTGCGCTGCGCTTGGTAGTCCCCCTTGACCTGGGACATGGTATGTTTTGGTGCGAGGATTGATTGGAGAAGGGATCACCTGTCATGAAGGTCTATAGGCAAAAGGTAATGAATAGCTGACTAGAGACATGAAGACAAAGGAGCTGCAAACTGGGGCAGCCAGCCATCCAGATCCTGGTGTCAATCGACATGTTTGGTACACCGCTGCAATGAAACCAGGGGTTGTGGTCAAGTCCATGGCTTCGCCGCCAATCTTGATATCAAGCCCGATGCATCGCCTGCCCTCCTCCAGGCCAGTTACATACTTGTGGACACCATTAGAACACCCCCTGCAACCAAATAATATATATATATATACATCTGTATACATAGTATATATGCAATTTTTTTATGTATATAGAAGGATTGAGCTTCAAAAAGATATGAAACACATGGTTCAATACGCAAAACCATTTCCAACCCCAGTCCATGGCTTCTCCCCTGGTGACCGAGCAATCGCCAGCAAATAGTTCCACATGCTGGAGTTCACTCTCACGGGCAAAGTCGAGGTGTTGGAGAGAAAACACCATGTTGACAAGGACTGCGATCACCTGAGCAGTCTTTTTATGGAATTATTCAACAATCCCTCTTGAACACAAGTGCCCTTTTTATTCCTGAACCATGGCCTCCAAAGACTCAAAAAGGGCACTTGTTTAAATCAACTATTTTGGGGGCACTGTTGAACGGAATCCTTGTTATGGCTGAGCTTAGCAACAGCTGGAGCTCGCATCATCCTAAGGCCGGCAACGATGCTCCTTCTTTTGACCTCCCTGTACGAATGCTTCGCACAAGGCGGGTCAATTGCAGGAGTCTGCTTCAACGCTTGCGAGTGCACCCTCTTCACGGAAGGGAGGAAACCTTTTCCCATGTTGACGGAGTGATCCCTTCTACTAATAAGAGACTGCACACCCTTTGGGCAAAATCTCATATGTATATAATGAGTTGAAGCTGCCACAAAAGCTTTTGCATGCATCGCAGATGTTTCACAAAGACGGACACCAGCATGGCGTTCATGGTTTCAACCGCATAGGTTTTGGACGCGTGCCTCACATGTAGCTAGAATCATGTATATCTTGTTTACTGCATTGAAATAGCGACGTAGCCACCTACCTCTACGACTAAGAAAGGACCAGTCGCCTCCTTTTAGACTGTGAACGCAACCGCTAGCTGCCGTTCCTATGGATAGATGTGTGCCTCGTAGCTATAGCGATGTGGATGCTTTGCATCCACCACCCAAGTGTTGCATTGTTTTCAATGCGTCTGCAAACCCCCAGATAAGCCAATGGCCCTGCAACACACCACCAACCAAGAGCGTTTGTTACCAACAAACAAACTTTGTTTCACCCTTGTGACGAGCCATGGCTTATACAAAACTGTTCAACGGATCTAAAGATCTTGATTTAAAGATCTATGGGATGACTCCTGCCCTGGTGCAAGCCACAATCCAAGCATCGTGGGGGCCGCCGTGTTTGGCCCAGGAAACTTGCCCCTTGTTGGCTCCCTTGACGTAATACGCCTTGTTGCGAAGCAGCACTTCGATCCTTGCAGCTCCTCGTGCAACGGTGTAAGAATGAAGGCCATGGTGCTTGCGATCGCTCGCGGGCCACGCTTGCCTGGGGAGGTGGTCCAGCTTGTAGCCGGCGTACTCAGGAACCTCATCAGTGGCCACATCATAAACCAAATCATGCAAGATCATCAACCCCATACTTTGCAAAACAATTTCAACATTGGAAACTATTTCGCGGTAAACCACGGCGCCTTCTTAACCGCTGGAGATGCATGGAGGCGCTGTGATTCAGCTGCAGCTCGCGCACGGGCGTTGTGCCGCTTGAAGGACGCCCTGCGCTTGGCCATGGCCTTGGGCATTCTCTTCTTTGGCTTGCCACCATCCTCATCAGCATCATCCACCTCAATCACATGAGATCTTTAAAGTCTGCGCTTCGGCGCTTCACCCACACAATACACACAACACATCCCTAAGACAAAGATTCAGGCTAGGTACCTGTTCTCCAACATCAGGGGGAGACCTGCTCAACAAGTTACGCTCGCACCCTTCAATCCATTCAGGCTTTCCAAGCAATGGGAGCTTCATGGTCTCTAGATTCGAGAAGTTGCAAGCTTCATGGTTGGGGTTCTCATGTCCCTGAACGTTCAAAGAGCTCAATAAATCAGCTGTGGCATCACCACCGCGACCACCACCCTCGGCTTCCCACTTGCCACAAACAACAGCGCCCCAAAAGCCTACACAAACATGAGCCCTGAACCCGTCCCAAGTACATTAAACTGACTCTTTGCAACAGCGAGCAACAGTTGCAGAAGAAGAAGTATAGTCAGAGTCGATCTCCTCCACGACCTCAACCTTTTTCTTCTTTTCCTGGCTCACTGCAGCGTCCATATCCAACACACGCTTCACTGGCGGCGTCTCCAAGCAATCTGCAGGAGCGACAGCACCAACACCCCTGTCGCCATTGCTCCCGCTAGGCTCATTTGGCGATGACTCATCATCGCTTTCATCACTTTCATCACCCCCTTCATCATCACCACCATCGCCCTCAGCCTCACTAGCCACATCAGCCAAAGGAGCAACATCGGCATCGCCCTCAGCCCCAAGGACAAGAGTTGTGGCATCATCAACAGCTGCGCTCTCATGATCAGAGCTTTGAGGAGAATCAGACTCACCATCATCAGCGTCAAGGTCCATGGGAGCGTCGGCCAACACCTGCGGGCGTGACAGAATATACAAGTGTCTAACGCCTTCAAAACCTCATCAGGAGTTTGCAACAGGCTACGCGTAACACCATGATAAACCAACACGATCGAATGTGGCCAAACCCATCCTCCCCAAGGTCGTCATGGGCAGCAGCCCTGCGAAGCCCCCGAAGCCCCAAAGCCGCATCCCGCCGAGCCTGTGCAGGATAGCAATGAGTATATTGTGAAGTATTGCGCCCACAAACAAATTCAAACTAAAACCAGAACGCTCAAAGAACACGTGAACTGTTGCGAGAAAGACACTGCTGCTGCCGGAGATGGCATCAGCATCCCTTTCAACTCAGACACCTTCGCGTTGTGGCTCTGAGTGCCTCAAGCAATCATGCAACTGCGTAAGTGCAAAGCACCTATGTCATTTTCCCACACGGCGCGAACCATCACAAAAACAATGTCAAAAGGTTCTAAAGCTGTTTCAACTGAAGGCACTGTTCCTGTAGAGGTAGCGCAGGGCGCCCATGAGACGTTTGCACCTCGCAGCCTCCTGAGCAGCCTGCTCCTGTTTGGTTTCGCCCTCCTTGCAAAGCAACTTGTCGTCAAAGAGTGTGTCCAAATAAAGCCAAATATCTGTCAAGATCACAGCCCCCGGCACATGGTCTGGGAAATGCGAGACCAAAGGGCGTAGAAAAACGAAGTTCTGCGCAATCTCCTGCATAGGTTTCTCACAGGTCCCCAACTTCCAAACCCTTTTCAAACAAATTGTAAAATCTATAATCTATGTTTTCCACGTTCCACCTATTATAAGGAGACTTCAACCCTGGTCCTTAAAGGATGGACGGTGCAAATCCGAGTTAACCTGGACCAGACTTGCACCAGTGAAGTCGCCGCCAAGTATGATCTCCTTTGCCCTCGAAGGCATTGCCCTCAACATGGACTTGGCGACTCCAGCCTTGGCGGAGGCGAGGGCATGAAGTGGATGGGAGATATTTGGGCCTAGAGTTTGGCAACAGCCCCCCCAAAATAACAATCGATGCTAGAATCTCATGGCAGGCAGCCACAAACGCTTCGTTCCATTGCACTTTGCCTGGACCTTGGGCCACAGATTGATGTCTCTCTTTGGGTTGCCATGGTCAGAGGAGATAGTTGTTTTGTATACTTCCCAAACCGTGTGGAACCTTTCATGGACATCTCACCACAAAGGAAAAGTTTTACCACAAAGCTTCTTCTATCTTGTTCCAAGAAAGGGACGAACTGACTTCCAGGGGCTGCGCCTCCTTCCCATCTCCTCATCGAACACCGCCATGGGTCCAGCAGCCACGTCGGCCATGATGAAAACGCGGTGAAGACGCCAAAAGATACGAGAGATCCTGATCCTTGAAATGCCTTCCAAAAAGATGCCTTTTCGACATGCGTCCAGACTCAAAGACACCTCCAAACATGTCCGTGTTGCTTGACATGCCTTTGAGAGAAACCTCAAAAGACACTTCACGGCCCTTCCAAGTCCACCCAATCGGGACCCAATCGGGAAGCTGCCTCTGGCCAGGTCTTCGAAAGATGCACCGCTGAGTTCGGCGCCTCGTGCGGTGGCTGTCAGAGGGCACCACTTGATAGTCTCCCCAAAAAGGTTTTGATTGGCCGCCATGGACAACCCCGCGTTTAGATGTCTTGTAGAGTTCTTCACACTCTACAGTTTCCCTAGAAAAAGAAGCTCTAGCTTTTTAATGTTCAATGGCAAAAACTCAAGACTTGAGAAACCCTTGACTGGGAAACTGAGAGCGATGGATCTTCACTGCGATCGTTGAGAGATGTTGAGAGTCTTGAAGGGCTAACCCATGAATTTTGATTAATAGAAACCAATAGCTGTTGCTTTCTCAATGAAGTATACAGTCTCATTCAAAGAACATGGAACTCTTGGCTTCCCAGCAGCGCATGAACGGCGTCAGGTCACGCCCATCACTTTCAGAGACCCCCTGAAAGTCAACCCCCTGCAAGAACATGTAGCGATGCATGCAGTGAGCATGAGTCGGGAATGCGAAGTTGTAGTTTTGTGTTTGTCAATGTAAACACTTTGTGCACCGTAGGCCACTAGGTCGTAAGTCTCTAAACAAGGGCGCCAGTTGTTCCTGTGTCACACAACTTGCGCGCGGAAATCGCCACAGTCCTTGCTGTGATGTGAAAAACGCCGGCGAGCGACGCGGCTTCATCACATGCCAGCCATGAAAAACGAATCGCTCCAACGAAGCACCACTTCGCCAGAACCGTTGGGTTGTGGACGCAGTGGCCAATCGAAAGCTCCATTCAAAACATATTTGTTTTCAATGTCTCACGTTTAGGCCGTTTAAAAAACGCCCAAAGTTAAACGCACACACGTTCTACATGTCATAGATGTGTGTGTGTGTGTGTCACATGTGTCGGTCACTACCAACTGTTTCAAAGAACTTCTTTTTTGGGGGGAAGGCGCTGCGCAGTCATATTCGGGAGAACGCTGCGCAATCTTAATGCCAACATGGTGGCCGGGCAGGTGGAAGAGCAAAACATCACCACAGTCATTGCCAACATGGTGGTTGGGCAGGTGGAAAAGCAAAACATCACCACACTCATTGCCAACTTGGTGGTTGGGCGGGTGGGAAAGCAAAACAACATCACCACACTCATTGCCAACATGGTGGCTGGGAGGGTGGAAAATCAAAACATCACCACACTCACTGCACTTCATTTTTTTCACTCAGGGGAGGCGCTGTGGTAGCTGAGCTCCAAAGCATGATTGGTAACTATAGCAAGAAGAGGCAGAACCTCTACGGACAGCATTGACAACATACGGAAGCATAACGCTGTTTGTTAAGATAACGATGTCCAAAGGACACCTTTGGATCCTCTCGGTATACACCCCCGTCCACCCCTTGGTCAGTTTTGAAAGCCCTCCAAAACGGTCATAAAACGAGTGCAACATGGCTTCTAACAACCCTTCCAGGAAGCGTGGAGCAGCATCAGCTCCCTCCACGCACGCTTCACTTGGGCTGTCTTAGGCATATAGGACATTGCACACATTCTGGACACCCAGTCCGTCATATAGGCCGCGCCAGACAGTTCCACTCGCGCAATAACGTTCCTCCGCGAGGCATGGAGTAGCATTAGACCCCCCACGCTTCGTTCTACTTAGCATCCATCTTCCTTCCACAGCGCCCGTCCACCTCGTCTCGCTCTGCCCCCCACTAACGACTAAACTAAACGAGAACCCAAGCATCGGAGATTCTTTTTGGAAAAGCGCGCGCATGTACTGCTGTGCCAGCGCTACAGTGCATCACACGCGGTAAAACGCTTCAGGGTCATTCGTCGTCTAGTGCTTATATTTTTTGCGTAGATTTCCGGTGGCGTGCATCGTTGGCATGATCAGGGCGTCGATATGGCGGAGATATGTCCCAGGAGGAGAGGATTTGTCGTTCGTTTTTCTCTGGCAAACCTTTACGGGCTTCGATCTTAAGAATTTACAACGGCATATAGACCCTATAGATAGAAATATCGTTGCAGTAAGAAGAAAACAAGACGGTTCCCTTTTAGTCGGGTTGGAGGTTGGATGTAATATATATATACAGTATATATAGATACATCAAGTGGCTGTTTTCAATCTCTTAGTCTCCAACCCCATTGCAACATGGCTTCTGACAACCGTTCCAGGAAGCATGGAGCAGCATCAGCCCCCTCCATGCTTCGTTCCAACCATCAAATTTCAAGCGTTGCGGTTCTGGCATGCAACAATCCTGCCGTTTCGGCCATGACTGGACTGTCTGGCGCATGCGTTGCGCCATCATATAAGCCCTGCAACACAGCTCGCCTCGCGTCAGAACGTGCTTCCGCGAAGCGTGGAGCAGAACTACCCCCACCCATGCTTCGTTCTACTTGTGAACTGACCCGGAGCAGCCTGCACTGATGCTTGCGGTGCACCCATGTCCTCGTAACTAGCAAATCAACCGCGCAAGATCGCTCCACTCGCACAACAACGTTCTGCAGCCGCGAAGCATGGAGCAGCATTGGCCCCCTCCATGCTTCGTTCCGCT
>CAXAMN010015546.1:0-27708 GCA_963970005.1 Durusdinium trenchii | reverse complement strand
TGCCTCTGCGGCTTTAGCAAGCCGCCGTTGTTCTTCCGCCTCATCCAGCAGAACCGAGCCTGTGTTTGCCTGAACTTGCACAATCTTCTGCCAGCACCTCCAGAGCGGAACTGCAAAACACAATTACCCGAATGCCTCGCGCTTGCTCTCGTGAAGCTCTTCTTGGAACTGCTGTTTTTGAACCTTGTTGCATGAACAACGTTCCAAACTTCAGCCATCAACTGGTGAAACTAACAATGTCGCAGCTCAGTTTCACCTGCGGTGCTTCATGTGGTTTCATATTATAGAGCTGCACTCTCAATAACAGCTTGAGAAAAACAGGGAGAGTGGGCAAGCAGGTAAAGTTTTTGGGGACCATAAGCCGTGGTGCTATTCATCACGTGGCTTTTGACATTCAAGTTTTCATGACGCCTGTTCCTTGCCTTTGAACATCCCTGTGTGTTTCTTATTTGTCCAACATTTTAGTGCCTCTGCAGAATCAGCGCACCGCCGTTGTTTTTCCGCCTTGTCCATGTATTTTCAGGCTCAACCACTAAAATACAGTCAAATTCCGCTAAGCTGCAACTGCTAGCGCTCCTTTTTGTCGCGATGAGCTGCGTGCTTGAGCCAAGAATTGGCATGGCGCGTAAAAGCATAGCATTAGGTGATGTATTTCAACACCCCCCTCTGCTTTCACTAGCGACGCGTGAATTAGCAGCTGTGATCGGGCTAAGCTATGATGCCAGCGTGGATCTTCTTTTAAAGACCACTCTATGGCATATGCTTAGAATGCATGCAGCTCGAATTTAGTATGATCGCCAGCTTCCGGTCGACCACCGCCCGTATTGGTCGCGCGTCCACCATCGGCCCTGGTAGTAGGTGTAGTACCCCCAGCGATCGCCATCTTGATACTCTCGGGCAGCAGCACGAGCTGTGCGGAGAGCTCCCTCTCTTGCATCTCTCACAGGCACCGACTTGGACCGCAGCAAGGTAGTCGGTGGACTCGGCGGGAATTTTGCCGTCGGCATCTGGCGAATGTCGATCGTGCCAATCGCGTTGATGCCAGCACTCGGTGAACTCTCATGACCTTCTGGTTCGGCGATCGGGGCAACCCTTTGGCTGGGCGCGGCCTTTGGAGGTGTTCGTGGCGCAGCGACATGAGTCCTGCTGGCCTTGCCACGACCTTTGGCCGCATTCCTTTCAGCTGCCCGCTCGCTCTGTTCACGCTTGCTTTGCACAAGCTGTTGGGCAACTGGCAGGGAGCTGTCAATGGTTTCGTGAAGCTCTCTCAAGGTTGGCGTCTCGATGATCTCCATGACGCAGGAAAAGGTCAACAAGTTGGTCCCTTTTCCCCGGGTCTTGCGATGATCGCAGAGATCTTGGAATTCCTTGAGGGAATAGAGCTCACGCTTCCAGATGATCACCCAATTCAATGGGAGTGTTCAAAGCGTTCCAAGAGCCCTGGGTCGCTGCTTGTGATGTCCGCGATGTCTTCGTCAGCGTACATCAATTTCGCAAAATCCAGGTCATTGGCGGTCCGCATCCCACTCCAAGATCAACCTGAGCTCGAGTGCGTGGAGGCATGGGAAGATGGCCGTGAGCCACTATGTCTCGCAACTGGATGTCGAGCAAGGTAATGTTGCGCTCGGTCATCCGTTCCACGAACTGCACGTCGTTCTCATAGCGGTCAGCCATCGATGTATACCCCAGGCCGATGGCTCTCTTCAACTGCTGCCTTGCAGCAGTTCCGATGTAATCGCCTTCAGGGCTGCGATTACCTCGGGCAGATTCCTCGCGGAACTGCTTGCTCTGGCTGCCGATTCTCTCGATGGTGTCAGCATCAAGATACTTGTAGCCGAGCTTGTTGAGCAGCTGCTTTCTCTTCGCGAGGATGCCACGCTTCACCTCAGATGCGCCAGTGATGTTCGTATTGCATGCGGGACACACGATCGTGCCACTGACAAGGTTTGCACCGCATCCTGGACACATGACTTCCTCAGTCGGGATGTTTCCCGCTGGACTTCCTGAGGCGGCTCTGGGGTAATGATCTCCACGTCTTCCTCGGCCTCTGGCTCTTCCACGGCGGGGCGCTCCCTCTTCTGAGTCGGTGCAGGTTCCATCACGACATCAGTGCTTCCTGAAGGGCTTGCCGAAGGTGCAGTAGTGGGCACTCCCTCGCGGGAGGCTGCCGGCGCCTTTGGAATGACTCTTGTCGCATTGGACCTCGACCAGAGGATGATGTCCTTCTCGCACCCGCCTTGGTCGTAAAGCAGATCAGGCCATCGGCTACTGCCTCACGCAGAGCAACAACAACTTCGATCGGATTGAGCCTCCGATTTCCCGGCACCACTTCATTTTGGCGAATCTGATTTCGAGCCAAGTAGATGTGGGCTCTGCCGGAGTTGCGCCGGGCTCCACCGCCAACCAGCAGGCCGTCTTGCTGAATGCCCTTGATTGCAGCGTGAAACGGTGAAAGGCCATGGCAGGGACATCCTCGATGCTCTCCATGACGGGCACGCCAGTGCCGCGAAAATCGGAAAGGTCTCTGCCGGCGTCCTGATGTCTGACGTACACAACGTCGGCGTTGAAGAACAAGTCATTCTCCGAGCGAATGAACACGTTGTTGTGGCCTGTAGCTGCCCTTATCTTCAGTGGCCAGTATAAGTCTGGTTGATTCCTGTGGCTCTCTGGTGGCCGGCAATTGCGAGGAACTCGAACCTGTTCTTGTTGTCAAGTTTTGCCATGTGCATCAGGTCCGTCACTTTCATGCGGGCTTCGGGCAACTCGGCAAAGAGTGCACTGACAAACTGGTTCAAGTCAAGGAACCTGTCTTCGTCATGCTCCGAATCCCAATCATTCGTAGTGATGTTGCCTCGCAAGATGCCAGATGCCCTCGTCAAATGACTCTTCAACCAGTGTGGCAATCGGTACCACCTTGGTGGAGGGCTAAAGTCCCAGCCGCTGATGAGGATGAGCTCGTAGGGATGGCCATCGACTACCACTCCAGGCGCGATCTTGCCATGTACATCATCTTCCACCTCGGTGTACCGATATTCGGCTGACCAGTCAGGTGATGGTTGGTGATGTACGTCTCGTCGAATCGGCTGTCGATGAGCATTGTCTCCCATGTGATTCGTCCTGCGCGAGTGTTCTCCTTCTTGGGAGCAGATGATGCTGAGGGCAATGCTTCTGCCTTCGGGCTAGCCTGTGGAGGCTGCACTGACTGTGCAGCTTCGGCCTCCGGCGCAGGCTCCTCTTCATCATCACTTTCTTCCTTCACTGCTGTGCGGGCGATTGCCACTGGCGGAGCGTCATCATCCATCGGCTCTTCTGTCTTGGCGGCCACAGCGATTGGAAGCTCCATGATTTCGTCCTCTTCCATGTGCTCGTCGAGGTCTGGCTGCTCACGGCGAACCTCTTCGACAGTCAATGGCCTGGAGGCGGCCTCAATGCGCTTCTTGCTTTCCTCTCTTCGGTGGATCACATGAATGACAGCTTGCCTGTACTCTTCGCTGGCTGGCGTGAATGGGCTGAGACTTGCGTCTAGCACCTTCAAGTCTCTTGCGCCATTCCGCCGATTGGTATCGATCATTCCAGGGAAATGGGGCGAGAGGATGGCGGACAGGTGAAGGGTGTAAAAGTTGGCGTTAAACCAGCTGAGAACCCGTGATTGGTTTTTATCACAAAACGTCATGCGATATTGATCCTTCAACTCCATCTGCCACAAAAGCGGGTCCAGATCGATGATCACGACATCCGGTTCAAGTGCTTGATGTCCTTCTATAATGGTTTTTGAGCTTGTGGACTTATAATATCATTTACAACCTGTGTATATAGGGTTATAACATGGGTATCTTATGGTTATAAATGGAAAAGTTGTGATAGTTGATATATATGTTGGTGCACACTTGCAAATTAAATAGACCAACTTGAGAACATATAACCGCCACATAGGGCAACGTAGCAAGTTAACTTACGAGCGTTTGTAAGTTCTGCTAAGTTCTGCACGATGGCATGAACAAAAACATGTGTTTTTCCACCGTCGGCCTTTGCTTGGTTCAAATGGTGTGGCTCGCCCACCTGTGTGCTCGTGGCTGCGTGCATGTGGCTCGCCCATGCAGAAGCTCGCGCGCCATGACGGAACGCGGGAAAGGTAGCGCCAGGCACGTGCACATGGGGCCGTTGAGGCTGCCAAATGGGCAGGGCACCTTGACGGCCTCTGACAGAGATGAAATCTGGAGGAGGTACAAAGTGTCCGCCAGTGTGCGGTACCGCCAGCAGTGGGGCGAAAGATGTTTTCGGCTCGATGAAGAGGCCAACGCACTGTCTGAGTGCTGCACGCGGGTCAAGTCGCAAGTTGACCAAGCGGCCAATTTTTAATGAATGACATCAAATGCGGCTCGCCCATTTGATCATCGGGTTGCGCTGAGGTTGTCCCAGCCCCACAGTGATGGTGGTTTTGAGGTTGGGAAGCAACATGGGTAAGTCGAGTGGGAAAAAATCAAATGGGAGGGAAAAAACATGGCCGTGTCAGGGCCGCGTCAGGGCCGCAAAGGAAGCGAGCAAGAAAAAACAGGGAGATGACTTGGGATTTCCTGGCGCTAAGCCAACTTCTCCCATCCACTACGCGGGGTACACGATTTATGTGTGCCCACAGTCGTCCAATTTCAGGGTAAAGAAAGATGGTGAAAAGAAAGACAAAGCCTTTTCCTGGAAGTCTTGTGAGGCCACAAAGACTTGGGATCGGGTCGTCGACTTTCTGACAGCCTAAATTGCAGAGGCTCGCCCTGCAATTTGGAAACACGCCCGGGGACACGCGCGTGGAAAAAAAGGTGATGGGGGTTGCGGCCTGGGGAGAGGGACAACAGAACTCAGTTTCAGACAAAAATGGAACCCCCATTTACCAACACATTTTTGGGAGAACGTGAAAATTTGCAACCACGTATTGTGGATATGAATTTTTGGCATGGGCGAGCCTCATGCGTCGGAGTTTGTGTGTGGAAAAACGGCCCACCAAAAAATCAAAAATGACCACCCCCTCCCCCCAAAAAAGTGGTGATTTTCTAGAAGTACAAAACAGGGCAACGTGGGGAACTTATAAGTTCCATAAGTTCATTTGCACTTTATCACGTCTAGGGGTTCATAAGTTAGATACATCTTAGGGTTATAAGTTATCAAAATTCAAAAGCTATACTATGTAGGGAGCACAGCGCACAAAATAATACTATACATTAATAATTTGCCTAAAAAAAACACATTCATAACATAAGATAAACACAAAAGAAACACAAACACAACACAAACAAAACACAAGAAAAGCACAAAATAAACATTTAAGAACATAAAGGAAACATAAAATATCATAAACGATAGCGCAAAACAAAACACAAAACACAAATGTTTCACACAAGCTGTCAAATCCAGAACTAAAACACATCAAAACTGTATGTCATGTTCTCCCATCGGCCCAGTTGTGTCTCAGAATGTTTGTCACTCTCTCGCAGCTGATCTGTGACGCTATGTCTTACAGTACAGCAGCTTGTCCAGCTGGATTCCTGGATTATTGGATTGACACCCTGTACCACTGCATCTCAGATTGTCGGGTCAAACCGAATCAATTACTATGACTCGATTCAGATTTCCATCTCAAAGTCACTTTGTGACTCATGTGCCTCAGCGCCAGCCGATCCTGCCGTCAAACGCAGGAGACTGCCAACATTCCCAGCCTCATCTACATCACTCTCAGAAGTCTGCACGCTTAGCAGCAAAGCGATGTCCAAGGCGCAGGAAACTGAAAGAGCAAATGCATTGCCAGCAAGATCCGCACATTGATTGTCTGTGAAAAGGGATAGGCTTGGCAGGCTCTCAGCTGGGCATCCCTGCAGCCTAAACAAATCCCTGCCGGTCATAAACCTTTGCTCACCAAAATGCCACAATCGGCACTGTGGCAAAACAGTAGGTGACTCTTGGTGATTTGAATTACGGGCTCGATTTACATTCTGGGAACTGTCTACCCACATGCATTCAGGGTCCACCGCAGCAAAACAAATGATCTCCTTCTCTCGCTGTGGACAAGTTGCAAGCCATTCATTCTCAATCAGGTTCTTGGGCACAGGCGGCGGCCAAGAGACATTCAATTCCTCGGCCCTGTCCATGTGTGCATGGATCCATTTGACGTCCTGACATACGGTTCGGAAGCAAATGACTTGATAGTCCAGAAAGAAAAACAATACAATTTACAATCAAACAAGCCAGTGGGTCACAACGGGGTTGGTAGACAAAAATAACAGTAGATAGTTGTGAGAGTGTGTCAAGTTGATTGTAAATTGTAAATTCTCTCAGTCTGAGTTTTCGTGTTGGTCTAGTCTTCTCTCTTCAGACTCTTCACTACACAAAACCACCCAACACTGAGTGATTGACTAAGTGTCCTTGTGATGTCCCTCAATGTCAGCCTTTTTGTCCAGCTCTTTTCGTGCTTCTTGGCGTCTCTGTAGTTCAGCCAATAGTGCTGAGCTCTCCTTTGGAAGAATTACTTTCTGGATAGGCAAGGCAGGTGTTCTCAGCATCTTAGTTTAAAACACTATCTATCATTCATTCAACCAATAGTAACTTACTAATCAGTAGTAATTAATAGACATCGTCATAGTCATAGTCGTTTGTAGTCATGAGTCATGAGTCATAGTCATGAGTCATGAGTCGAGTCATTAGTAGAGTCATTAGTAATTAGTAAATAGATAGTATTATTAAACAGTATGAAGTCATGAGTCATGAGTCATAGTCATGAGTCATGAGTCGAGTCATTCGTAGAGTCATTAGTAATTAGTAAATAGATAGTATTATTAAACAGTATGAATATGAATATAATAAAACAATATATAAACAGATTCATCTATGTTTGGATTGGTCTTTGTCACTTGTACATGTTCCGCTTGTTTCTTGTAGCTAAACCATCGAATCATTGACTGATTGATCATTTGGTCCAACAAGCAGACACACATTAGTCCTTCTTTGGGGCAATATGTAGTCGTGGGAGCTGAGCGTGAACACTTTGACAGAGTACATGCCTCCATCGATGGACTCCAACTCCGAAACCACTTTTTGCAAGTTGCTGTCATCTTTGGTCTCTGATCCAATGGAGTCGACATTCTCTAGAACCACAATCTTTGGGTGAACCTTGTTGATGACACCGAGTGTTCCATAGAACGTTGCAACTGAGCAGCTTGTATGGTCTGGATTTTTCATAGCCAACTGAAACTCATGGAACTTCACATTCATTCGGGAATTGCCTTTGCAAGAGAAACCACTCTTCAAGATGAATGTGCCTTGGGCTTGACATAGACACTTTTTGTTGTGCTGCACACAAAAAGATTCCACTCGAGGCTTTTTTGAATTGGACTCAGCTGAGACAGTCTCAGCAGCATCCATAGCTTCACCATCAGCGTCATCGCTGGCACCCAGTGCAACCACATCATCAAAGATGCATGTTGTTGTGCTGTCAGGCAAGATGTTCTTGGTGAGCCATGATTGCTTCCACTGCTCCTTCTCACAGCAAAAGGATACACTCGGATGCAAAGGCTGGAGGAACTCCTCAGCAATTGCATTGACTGAAGCCTTCCAAGCAATCTCACCAGCGCCAGACCCTGAGCAAAGTGAACCCATGACAATGTTTGAAGGCAAAAGGGGTGATAAACGGAAGTCTCCCATCTTCTCACGTGCAATTTTCACAAAATAGGCAGCAATATTGGTGTGAAAGTTGCCCATGTCAAGCGTGCCATCTTGCGTGAAGAAGTGGTCAGGAAGAACATTACTACACTCTGGCTTTGTATTTTCATTGACGACATCGTCATCACATGGTTCTTCCTCTTCTTCCCCTTCATGTTCCGAATTATCATCATGATCATGATGCACAGGGTCATCACCATCAGGAGAACCAGGCTGTTGCTGATTTTTTTCTTGCTGAAGCAGCGAGCCCACTGTAGCTGATTCAGCATCAGCATCGGCCTCTTGAAGCTCAGCCTTCACCTTTGCTGCTGCCTCTGACTTCACTTGACCGTCTTGACCCAAGGTTGCCTCAGCTGTGGATGTTGAAGCCGAGTTCATTGCATTCTTGTCCTGAGAACTTGCAGAACTGGACTTCTGTGCTGCATCATTAGCAACCTCATGTTGCTGTGCTTCATCATGAGTGCAAGATGGTCCGCTGTAGCCGCTGTAGCTGCTGTAGCCCATCATCGCGGTGAGGTCATAAGGTGGATGCTCTCCTATCGACTTCACAAAGTTGTGGAAGTCAATGAGGTCCTGCAGAGGATTGCCAAGAAGAAAACCAAAATCCCATGCTCGATAGGGACCGAACTTGTCTTGGAACTTGTGAAAGGCATTGTGGGATTTCGCTGCCTCAAGTGCTTCAATCATTGTGACTGGGGTCTTCTTGAGCTCAGAATGGCTCACCTTCTCAATGTTCACCCCAGAACCACTGTCACCGGTTGGCTTTGCCTGCTCGGTATGATCATCATTTCCTCCCAAAGAAGCGGCCTCAGCATCGGCATTGCCAGTGCTGCCAGAGTCATTGCTTTTGAAAGCATTGCCTGGGTCAGGTGAGTCAGGAGTCATAGTTTGCATAGTGAGCTTGTCATTCCCTGAAGAAGTTCCCAAGGTATCTTGCTGTCTAGCAGCCACTGTGTCAGCGTTCTCTGTAGCTGCCTCCTCTGAAATGGAAGGTGAGCTTGGCTTGACAATCACAGCGCTTGGTGCAGTGGCATCATCAGGTGCTGAACTTTGGTCTGCAGAAGAGGGTCTTGCATCCTCATCCATCCTATCAAGTTCACCACTTTGTTCTGCTTGATCTATCAATGTCTCCAATGCAAGCTCCAATCCACCAACCTCAGGTTGGTGTTCTTCTTTTGGTGTAATTGTCGGCTGGGTTGATGCACTGAGCCAGTCTGTTCCTGTCGCTCAAACATTTCATAATTCATAACGTTATTTATTTCTTGTTATCGTCGTCCATATAAATGTCCATGCTGTTTGTCTACCTCATCAAAATCACTGATCATTGAGTGATCAGATCGAACCAAATCGAATCATATTAATTGTTTCAAACAGTATGTAACATGTTTGTTGTCAATGTTTATATACAATCAAATCAATGTCAGTAGACTAGACTACACTATATCATTATATCAAACAAAATATTATACTAAAATTAAACATAGATAAATGTCAATTTCAAAAACGATGTCAGCAAACAAACCCAAGTCCTGGTCAGGCTTTGGAACGAGAGGCAAAGGATTCGGCTTGTTGAAAAGATATTGCGTCACCTTCTGCTGCCCATGAGGAGGAGACATATCGAATGCACTGACATCATCGGATTTGCTTGTCCGCCTCCGTTTCCTGCCTGGATTCCCATCAGCCACATCAGCAGGAGTCATGGGTGGAGGAGCTTTGGGACTCGGCTGCGGCTTTGGCTGCGGCTTTGCCTTCGACTTCCCTTTTGCTTTGGGAGTAGGAGGAGGAATGATAGGCTTCGGCAATGGAGGCTGTGCCTTAGGTTTTGGCCGCCTGGGTTGAGTCTTCGCTGCCTTTGGTACAGGAGGAGGAGTGGAAGCAGCTCTCTTTCCCATGGTTGATCCAAAGTGACCAGAAAACTGAGGTCTTCCCAGCACTGGTGTTCACAAGTAATAGTTAGTTAGTAAAATAACATTTAGTAATAGTCATAGTCAGAGTCATAGTCTTAGTAGTAATAAGTAATAATAGTAGTATTTAGTAGTACTTGTCAATATCTCAATACATGTTTGTATGTTGATAAGTTCACTTGTCAACTTGTCAGTGTCTTCTCAAGCGTATGGTCCTGGTATGTTGTCAACCATCCTGACACTGGTAGAACCACGCAGCGCCAATAGATAATAAAACAACTGCTTCAAATGCATGCGCATGCTCAGATGTGCCAGTATCAGCCGCTACTGTAACTTCACTGACATCAACTGCAAACTGTCAGCTGAGAGATTGCAGTCTTGTTTTCCAACAGAGCAGCTTTGCTGCACTCTTCTGTATGTCTATGTTGATGATGACTCTTGACGTCACCCCCCCATTCAGGCAATTGGCAAAAAGGCAAAGAGCGACCCAAGCAATCCTTGCCATAGCCAAAGCCCTTTTTTGGTGCTGGCCACTTTTTCAGCCTGCACTGTAAGAACTGGCTTTGTCATGGTCGTTTTTGTTAAGTCATAGTCATAGAAACATAGATCATATACTCATAGAAAAGAACATATTAATAGTGTATGTTTCTTGTTGCTTTGTTGTAGCAGTATGTGAGTATGTGTTAACATGTGGCAAATACAAATAAAGATAAATCAGCGGTTGTTTTGTCCAGTTTTAGATTCAGGCATGGCATGGCCCATGGCAGTCTGGCATATTCCAGCACATTGCACCCTGTACTGCCTGTACTGTTCTTTGCTCGGGATATTTCCAATTCGACTTTCACTTCCTAGTGTGACCATACACGAAACATTGCAATCATTCACTCAGACTTCAGACATCTGATATGATATCAGACAGTCCTGCTGAATGATGATCCATTCCATTCTTGTCTTGTGAAAAAAAAGACACCGCTAGCAACCATGCACTACAGCAATTAATCACTGCCCTGAGTCCACCTCAATGCCTGCGCGCTTCAGCATCTCAGTGGACCTTGCCAAAAGGGAATCAGGCAATGCGATGCGATCGTTCTTCACCGACTTGAGTGCAAAGTTCAAGTCCTCGACCAAGCGTGCAGCTCTGCTGTCTTTTTTGTTCACAGCCTCTGGGGTTACAGTCTTCCACAATGGACTGTGCAGGATTGTAACCACAGTGAAAGAGTAGACAAACAGCCGTCCAATGTCCAATGCATCTTTGACTTCAGACATGTCCGGTTCCAGGCCAGCAATCTCAACGCAGCACTTCTGAACAGCAGCCAGAAAGGACTTGATCTTGCTGACCAAGTTCGAAGCTTCTGCAACTTTCTGGCAAGAAAGCAGTTGTTTGTCTTTCTCATGCTCTTCAATGTTTGAGTCATCATTGTACTTTGGAAGCTTCATGGCCAAGATATTCTTCGCAAAGAGGTTGGCTTGGTTCTCAACCTTCTCCACCAATTGGCAAGTAGAATCATTGTAGCAAGTCTCAACGGTCCGGAAAAGGTCATCCAAATCAAATGGGATCGTATTGTATGCAGTCAACATCTGCGCAGCTGCCCCATGCTTTGCACACTTAGCCATTGTCTTCTCCATTTCACAAAGGCAAGTCAGCATAGACATAGTATGACTGGTAGGGTTTGGCGAAATCTTCAAAGGCCCCTCCTTCTCTGCTTCCCGGTATTTGGAACCTTAACTTTACGCAGTCTCTACAAGAAATCAGCCAATATCAATATCAAATTAATATAAAATACTATATAGTTATAATATATATATCTATTGTTGAGAAATAGAACATAATTGTATAGCATTGCTGAACATCACAATTCCAAACGCTAAAAATCAAAAGACGAACAATAACAATAATATCATCCTCGTGAATCTGACTACACTAGACCTAGCTACCTTGAAGTGGCTTGCAAACATTAAAAAACCTCAGATACAGATACAGTTACAGACATGACATGTCCTAAATTAGGCCAGCTGACAGTGAAAGATAGCTGAGTAGAAGATATCAGCTGCTTCTCCAAATCTTGTCATCTGCGCTCGGTCATCTGATGAAAAGACCTCAGCAGTACTAAGCCGCAAGTAGTCGTCAATGTTTGATCGGAAAGTTCGCCAGGAAGTAGTGTTCGTGGTAGGCGCATCTTTAATGACATGGTTGATAGAGCTAATGATGTCATTCATGATCGCTATGTTTTTGTCACAAAAGCCCTGCTGCATCTTCTCGAAAAAGCATGCCTTGAACTCATTCATGGGGTGACAAAGCTTTGCAAAGGGAAGGTTCTTCTCAGCAGACTCATGACACACCGTCCACACTTTCATCAAGTTGTGTGCTGTCTCAAGAGACATAGCATCCTTCTTGTCAGTTGAATTGTGAAGCACATCATTCAATGCTTGGCAACACTGAACCAAGTCGTCATGGATCCTGCATGCAGCATACACTCACATAATTCAATCTGAGCTATGTCGCACTGAGTTGGGTAGTAGTATCAATTTTGTTTATTGATATGACAGATATGATATGATATGTCACATATGTCATGAATCCATGAATTATGACTCATGACTCATGACTCATCATGACTCATTATCATATAGTTGTTTTTTGTTATGACTAGATCCTGTCATGATTATACCTTTTGAACCCACTTGATCCACCACTTAGCTACCAATCAAACATCAGTCAGTCCTGAAGATAGCATGGTCAGGAAGAAATTTCCTGATGCCATCCACCTTCCATACAGGCTTCTCCAACATCTTCATACTTTTGCTGGCATGGACGATTTGGCTTTGCAAGAAGTCGACTAGTTCATTCTCAGAATGATTGGCGATACCCGTCTCTGAAAGGTTGGTCAAGTGCATCTTCAGCTTGGAAACATTTGCAGATTCCTCTTTATCTGCCAAAGAAGCTTCAAGCTTCAGAAGGCGCTCCCACAAAGTAACCTGCTGAGACAAATCTTCGTCGGTAGTGTTCTTGTCATGTTCCTCATAGATGGCCTTTGTCAGCTCTGCCAATTCGATCAGGCTTGACTCAGAAGCCAACCTTTTCTTGGCAAGGTCCTCCGCCTGCGTGATCAAGGAACCCCCCTGAGGCAGTGAGCTAAAAGTCCAAAAGACCTTCTCGTCTGCAGCAGGCTTCCTGACCTTTTTCACAATCTCCAGGATCTTGTTGGGAAGAATGGTCTTGTCATTGTGCGTCAGAAGGATTTGCAAAGAATCCAACTGCTCAATCATTTTTGCTGGCAAAGGTAGTTGTTCACAAGAAGAAACAGCGGCAGTCAAGAACTTCTGCATGTTGGACACACCTGGCGCTCCAAACCTAGCTTGATTTGGTGTAATCACCCGCAAAAGCTTCTGGATCACCTGCTCGAATGTCATGGTGACTTGGACGATGAAGTACGAGTCATTGGCTGACTCATCTGCATAGTCACTGAGTGCTGCTGACGCTTTCACAGCAACCTTGGCAATCTCATCGTAGCGTCCATACTTGAGAAGGTCCATGATCTGTGCTTTGACAAGCTTCACTGAAGCCACAAGCCCGCAGTTGAAGCCAAGTGTGCTCGTTTGCTCAATTGCAGCTTGCAATTCAGCAGCCTTTGGTGCTGTGTTGGCTAGCTCTCCATACAAGCGAGAAAATATGGTAGCTGTGTTCAACACCTCCTTCATTTTGTCAAGCAAGGTATCATTTGTGACTTGCTTCCGCCTTTTGATCTGCGCGATCTTCGTGCTCAGTTTCCCAATGATTGACTGGCAAATTTGATGTTGTTCTTGTGAATGCTGAATCAGCTCAGACTCATTCTCAATTGTGGTCATAGCCTCATCACACACAGCATCATTCAACTTCTCCTCTTCCTCAGCCAAAACGCTCTCATCCGATTCCTGTGCTGCTGTTGCGCTTACACGTCCACGTGCCTTCTTGATCTTGGGGCTGTGTTTTGGAGAAGCAGCACTTCTCTTTGGCCTTCTTGGTGCCCCTGGAATCCGACTTGGAACAGGTGTAGCCCTTGCAGCACTATCTTGTTGAGGAGCATCTTGTGGCTTTGGAGCATTGGGAGCTTGTTTGGCTTTGGCTTTTGCGCGTGACTTGGCTTTGGCAGCTGGCTCCCCCTGACCTCCGATGGCTCTCAACAAGCTGGATGTCATATCAAGTCCTTCATTTTCATCATCTGCCTGATTTGGGGTGCTTGAAGGCTGATCATTTCGAGAGTCTTGGTTCTGTGTCTCTGCCCCATCAGGCTGGCTGGATTGGTTGCACAGCATCTTCGACGTAGATCCACCAGAAGATGCTGAAGATGAAGGGTTGTGGATAAGCACAAAGTCATCAGAAGCATCGTTTGCAGATGCCAAGAAGGCTTTGTAGGCCTGATTGTAGAGCCTCTCCGCTTGGTTCTCACGAAGTTCAATGTCGTCAGTAAGACGTGTGTCCAAGGAGACTCCTTGCTTCTGCTTCTTGGAACACTTGTAGAGACCTCTGTCTTCATCTTTCACAATCATGACTCCTTCCATTGTCCGTCCTCGAAACTTCTTTGTGACCTCAGATGGTGAATTGAAAACTGTTGAACAGATGATGAACCTTGATATTATGTTGATGATCCAACAATATGATTTGATTGAACAGTAGCAATCGTTGTCATTGTAGAATTGAGTAGTCTGCTAACATAATAATACTAACAAACAAACAAACAAACAAACAAACAAACAAACAAACAAACAATCAAACAAACAAACAAACAAACAAACAACACAACTAACATATCATATCATATCATAACATAACTTAACAGATATCATAGATATCTCTTTTGCAACAAAACAACTTACAAATAAAACAAATTCAAATACATATATATATATAAATATAGAAATCTGAATATACTAAAAAGAACAATTAATTAACAGCCCAGCCATGTGGCGATCTTGTTCTTTGGCGCCGCTCCAAACCTCTCCTCATACATGTCAAGGCGCATGAAGTACTCGACCTCGCCTTCCATCTCATCTTCCTGCAGCAAGCAGTGAAGCACTAAACCAATTCATTGAAGCAATGGCACCCTACAATTTAAAACACATCTACAACAACATCAATGATTTTATATTGAACATTCCTGCATGCAGCATACAGCATACATTCTGTCCTGCTGGTTGGTAATGGTCATAATTCTTGGTGGCACCAGGTCTTCCCTTCCACGTAGATGCATTCCTGGATTCTCCAGCTTCAGACTCACAACCTTTGCCCTGCAGTTGAGAAACTCATGGTGAAGCGATGGCGCTTTGTGTATGGCCACACAATACGCTTGGATGGTGCTGTACTCCGCACTGAAACCACCATGGATGTAGGTATATTTGCATATCCTGGTTCCATGATACAGAAGATCAGCACAGAAAACTCATGAGTGTTTGCTTGATGATGAGTTTGTTCATTAAATTGTCATTAAAAATTATCATGTGGAAAAACACACATCAAATTCACAATATAAATTTCTAATCAGGCCAAGCCACCTGCAGAACACTCCTGCCGGTGATGCTCGCGTGCCTCCTCCCCATTGAATCAGTGCGCCCCATGCTGAGTCATCCCCGATCTCAGAGTTGCTCAAAGAGCTCCGATCACACAGCCTGCAGTACTTGATCCTATAGGTGTCCAGCAAGCCAAACTCCAAACGTTCTTGCTCGGTTGGAACTTCACGAGTGCGTTGTTCACCTTTGACACCCCTGTCAGAAGCAAACTGGCCTGCTATTGACTTAGCACCAGCACCACTCTCGGAAACTACATCATTTATCTCCTTCTGAGACACTGGCAGTTGATGCCTTTTTTTGGGCGCCATGATAACTACAACCGCTTTTCTCAAACAATGTTTCAGTGTTATGTTTCAATGGTTCAGGTCATGAGTTATTTCATGTATGTATATGGTTGCATAAATACTTGTAGTTAAACAGTCTACATCTTGCTTGGTGACCAGTTCGGAGAACTTTTTGCCAAAACGGCTTGTTGTTTCAGACATGACTGACTGTATCACATTGTGAAGCATGCACTCAATTGAATTCACAACAGTACCAGTCTATCGTTTCACAAAGCAGTCCAGATGTTTCCGATGTCAGTTGGTCTTTAGCTTCCCAGGCAAATATCAGGATTGGCAATATTGGGATTGATATAATTGTTGTTATGTGGATTTATGTTTGTATATATATATATATATATTTATGATATATATGTGTGTATACATATGTATATTATGTGTTATCAAAAAATATATGTTATTTTTGTGAAATAACATGTTATTTTTCAATGACATATATCATTACACAAAGTAAACACAAGCAAATCATAAGTGAAACACATGTGCTACACATCAATATTAGTGTTTTTGTTTATGTTTTGCTTATGTATATATATGCTCGTACATATGTTGTATATATGTTTTTGCTTATGTCATTTGCCAAATAACATGCTATTTTGTGTGATTTCATGTTATTTTATGTATTTTATCATAATATAATATGAAAAATCATAAACTAACATATTATTGTCTCACTACCATAAACAGACACATATACGAAACATATATATGTCACAAAAAAATCACAAAATAATATGTGTTATATTATGTGAAATGTTTATGTAGAGTTGGATAACATTTGTGTCTATTTTGTGTTGGAGTTGCGCAGCTGCTTGTGATTGGTATATGTCAATTAAAAAATAACATGTTATTGCTATGAAATAATATATTATTTGAAGGGCTACATAAGTAGCGCGCATAGTAACACATAAGCTAACAAATGTAGCACGCAAAAGTATTGCACAAGCTAAGATAAGTACACCAAATGCATATATGTCTAGATGTTAAATAAACAGTTTTAAACTGCCAATACCATAGAACAATAAAGAGTATCAGTATGATTCATATGATCATATTGATTGCCAATCCTGATGCCACAACACCACACACAGGATTGCCAGCAACTTCTTGTGAGTTGCTTGTGAAGAGTCCAAGACTCCTATCTTACAACGCAGCTCGCATTGTGATTTGTTTGTAAAACACACTACATAGTTACATAGTGATATTCATAAAGAACTACATCCTTACATAGGCACATAGGTTAAACAACAGAACATTGAGGTGATAATCCAGTAAAAACTTGTAATGCACCCAAATGTTTGCGTTTGGCGTCAGCCAAAAGAACCTTTGACCCTAGCCTATCACTGTACAATCATGTTGATTGCTTTTGCCGCCGAGCGCTCCTCATCTCTTTGTCTTCTTTGACAGCTTGCCACCACCTTGTACAACTATTGTTTTTTTGAACCACCAACTAACTATATACTAAACATGTTGACTATATATACTAAACATGTTGAAACATCATAGTCTAGTACAATATATCATATGTTACTATATCACTAGAATATTGTCTTACACTTTTTTTAGAAATGCAGAAATGCATTTGTCTATCAAACACTCATTTGTAAGCCAGGTAGCATCATAGCGTGCTGAGGACCATTTGACCTCTTCTCCAGTGCTGTGCCCATCAACAACCATCGAAGCATAACTGATTGAGGCTCTTCAGGATCCAGCTGAGAAAAGCGCTTAATCATTGAGCAGTTGGTATGAATGCGACATCCTGCACTCAATGCATGCTTCTTTGTGCCCTGGTGAAGCTGAGTCAGCCGTCCTCATCTTGCAGAAAAGTTTAGGAATTTGGAAAAATATCAACCTGTGAATCCCTATGTAATGTACTGCTTTGTAAAGAAGTATGCAAACATATGTGTATTAAATTTGACTATTAATATTCATTGTTTAGCTACATTGCTATCTACTAGTAACAGCAACAGTAACTTAACTGAACATAAGACACTGATACCATACCATATCATATCATATGAATCATCTCATATGTACATCCACATCCATCTTGAATCTGAAATACACAGATTTAGAATAATTCAACAACAACATAAACTATATACAACTCTGAGCCAAGCAAAGTAACCTATCCACCAGTCAGCGTCAGTCTTCTTGACATATCCATCTGGATCAACATAAACCAGAGAAGCTGGAAGAGGATCAAGTCGGTCAGTACCTCCAACAGTTCCGGCGGGATTTGATGACGACGAAAATGATGATGTTGCACCCTGAGCCACACCCTGCAACATTGGAGAAGGGTGTTCAACGTTCAGCGCGTATTCCCAATTGACCTCAACTTCGGTAGGGCCAGAGTTGCTTCCCTCTCCAGTATGTTCATCCTGCTGCTTGCGCTGATCCAAGCCTGCAACAGTGGCCATATGTTTTACAAATTCAATACTGTTGAGAAATAGTGTGCAGTTCACTCAGGTGAAATCTCAATGGCAGTGAAGTACACCTCAACATTAGTCTGACAGCCAAACAAAGTTTAATAAAAAGTATTACCGTAATACCAATATGCTTCCAGAGAAAGCTAAAAGAAAGCACTAGAAGTAATAACACCTATGGAAAGCTACTGAAGAGTGAAAAGAACCAATGCACAAGATTCCAAGGAAATAGTATTGTAAAGCTATAAAATATTTTATACAAATTAAAAAATATTATCATTGTGTTTTATGTGGATATCATATAGTTCATGATTCATGATTCATATATATATATACATGTAATGCTGATACTATAAATATTTATATACATATTTATGTTCTAGGATTCTAGAATTAGAATCGCAGAATCAGAATCACCTTTTCATTTTAATCACCTTTTCATATTGTTGGGTTCCCTTGCTGTTGCCCCAAAACAATAACACAAACTAAACACATGTCAACAATAGCAAGGCAGCTAGCTAAGCAATAGCCAATCGCCAGAAACAATCATTTCCACAAACTATATCATCATGTGGTTATTTGTTATTATTATTTATAGCCATAGCCATGACCTACAGCCTATTTAGCAAAGCAACACTTCATCACATATTGTCACATGATATGTTGGTCAACCCTAACCCTGCCTTGCCGTCTTGTGCCACGTTTTCCAGCGCTTTGTTTAGCCGGCTGCCGCAAAGAAGGCTCCTTGCTTCCCTTTGTAGTATTTGTTTTCCTTGTTGGCCTGGAGAGCCCAGACTGTTGTTCCCTGAGGAGAGACATACAGTGTGAAATCAGACCTTGTTGAGGATCATCCGATTCCTCTGCATCAGGGCCATCCTGAATAGCAGCGTTGCTTACATCAGCGATTCCAAAGCATTCGTCTGCGTTGTTGACACGGACAGTACAAAGGGATTCAACATCATATTTGTCAGTAATCTTCAGATCGTACTGCTCAAGCCCATGAGCACGGTGCTGGTACGCGAACTGATGCATGGATTGTAAAGCTGGCAGTGTTTGAGAAGCCCCTGTAGCAACATCTGTGTGAACAGAGCATTCCAAAGTCGCAGAGAATGTCTTTGGGCAAAGAGCAAGATTGCAAAGCTCACAGTTTCCAACTCTTGCCACAGAGCACTTCCACAAGCACAAGTCCAGAGGATTTAGAGAAACATGGCAAACAATGAAGACTTGCAAACCAGCCGAACCTGATTCTGATTCATCATTCCAATGACTGTTCCGAGGATGCGCCAGTATGAGCAAATGAAAAGGATCTGTTTGATCTCTTGAACGGCGCAACCGGGCCACATTCTTCATTGTTTGGAGAACCTTGAGGATGTTGTTCTTCTCTGTTGCAGGAAGTGCGTAGTAGCACCCTCCAAGCTTCACGCAGAACTTGTCAAGCGCCACTGTATTTGGAGGTAACTCTTCTTCAGTCTCGACCAAAGCGCCATACTTGTCAGTCAATCTTGCGTGTTGTTTTTTGACAAATTGTTTCTGACCAGCTTCCACTGCAAGCACCTTATGGGCAACAGGATATGAACCATCACCAATGTCCCATGGCCCATATGACACTGGCCTGTGAGGCTGTAGTTTTGCCAGAAGCCCAACCTGCTGCATAGGAATAGGCTGAGCAGTGCTTGCCCTCACCAAAGCAGCATTATTCTGATTGAAAGCTTTGGCCTTTTGGCTATAGAGCGCTTTTGTCTCATTGTTGTTCAACATCTCTGAAGCTTGTGCTCTGAGTCTTTGATAACGCTCATGGCTGGTCTCTGAAAAGCGTTTGGGATCAGATTCAAACAATTCCTTCAAGCACATGCGCCAGCCATTGACCTTGGACTTTTTTGGAACAGCTGCAGTGGTAGAAGCAAAGTCTCCAGCATTTCTTGCAGCAGTGCCAACAGTAGTGGGACAGCTGGCAAGGGCGCTCGCCTGACTGTTGGCTTGCTCCAGCGGTAGCCTTTCCTCAGTCATGGTAGCATCACCAAGCTTGCGTTTCTTGCAGACTGGCCTGAGCTTGCCAAGCGCTGCCACATGGTTGTGCTTTGCTTCAGCTGCCACATGCTTTGTAATCATTGTAGTTGATGACTGTTGTTTCCCGCGAAGGTACATTCTCGAGGAGGAACTTCTGGCAAAGTTATTCTCCAGCTGTACATTTTGAGTTTTGCTTGAAAATGTCATCAACAGTGCTTGCACAAACAAAGATCCTGGAGCTAGACAAGCATCAACACTGTCCATACCAAACTTGTCTTTCAATGGCAAAGCGTACCCGTCTTCCAAGCAACAATCAGCAAGCTGAAAAAAACGTGATAGTAGTTGCTTCTTCTCATCAGAGGGAAACTGAGCATCCAAGATTGGAGCCAACGCCCAAGGAAACATTGTGTACTTCAAGTGTTGCCTTTTCCAAACACTGGACGACATATCCACAAGAAGCTGGAAGAATTTGTATTCCTCCTTTGCGAAATCAACTGTGTGCAAATCCTGCAGAATTCCCAGTGACACACTAGCTGGAGTTGATTGAAGTCTCCAGTACTCATCCATCACCTTCACAGCGGGAGACCGTGCAACCTGTGCCAAACGAACAGCAGGAATCACTTGAATTCCGGATGAACCAGTCCAAGTGTCATCACCATGTTCTTGCAGCAAAAGGTGAAGATAGCTTTCGTTTGCTTCAGTGCCAACCACTGTTTGGAGTAATTCAGGCACCATTCTTTGACTGCAAAGCCAGTCTCCTGCCTTTTTGGCTCTGACTCGTTCGCGTCTCTTGAAAATCTCTCTTGATTCATCAGCTTGGCCAAAGTGATAGTCCATTGTCTTGACATCTTCTGTTTTGCGTCCATTGCTCCCACTATTTTCCAATGCACCAATTCCAATGCCTTGGACCTGTTGTGCTTCAGCATCTTCTCCGGAAACTCTCGAATACAAATATGTCCAACCTTGAGATAGTAGGCCATGAAATAGTTGCTTCAGCAAATACATCTGGCAGGGTCAATACCTTGGGTAAGATTCAGTATTCTATTCTCGAAATCAAATTTCATTCTGTTTGATAATGAGCCATATATCATATCAAAAGAAACAAACAGTATGCAGGCAAATCCTTTTTGCTTTTAGACCCAAACATACAAATGAGCTGGTCTTCTGAAAACTAGTACAGGTGCATGCGGTCCATCTATGCAACGAAGGTGTTGTCGGTAGGCAAGCCAGCAATGCGTTCTCAATGGCTGACCAGGTTTTTGTCCAAGATTCCTGCAGCTATACACTTCAGAGAAAAGCTCGGTAATGGGTTTCCAGATGCTGAGATGCTGGGGTTCTATGTTACATTACAAGGTATATAAGTGTGTGAAGTCAAACTCTCAACCCTTTGACTTAACAACAAACACCAATGATTGCCAAATGACTTGACATTGATATAGACTAGACAACACATGATGCTGTTAACCAGTTTGGGTCCTCCCTACTGCTGCAACATCCAAACGTGCAACAATGAGTGATGCAAGTAGTGTTGCCCCAGTCACCGTTTGCCATGGCCAAAAGCCTTTCAGCAACGCGACGCTCAACCTTGCACAAGCGCAGAATGTTCCAGGACCGCTGAGTGTGCTCCCTGATTGGCTGCTGAAATACCACATTGAATAGCTTCCTGCAAACAATCTTCCTGGCAAATGAGTCACGAGTCTTTTGTGTAGTGGTAAAAAAATGCACACCTGGCTATGGCTATAACTAAAACTATAACCTATCCCATCCTATGCCACATGCCCACTGTCATATTTGGTTAACAGCTTGTAAGAGGTGGCTAGTATTGCTGTAGTGTTCCAATGATGTTTGGAAGCCAAATTCCAAAGCTTTTTTTTGCAGATGTGGTGAAAGAATCAGTGGTGAGGAACACTTCTGAGTTTCCGTTTGATTGCTACATTAAAGATGGTCGAATAGCAAGTTCACATAGGTAGAGCAGTACAGTATAGTCTAGTCTAGACAATGACTCCAAGTCAAATCTGTGAAACCTTCATGTATTCAGCTCTGGCGCACCAAACTGAACACAAACACTGACTACTCTGACACAACGACAACAATGATGACGACAACGACAGCGATGGCTATGCCTACAACAACTACTACAGCAGCAATTCTACACACACATACTACTACTACTACTACTTCTTCTACTACTACTACTACCACTGCTGTTGACTATCACTATTGCTCCTACTAGTAAGAGTAGTAGTCAGCACTGTCTTACAAGGTAAGTTCTCATCAATCAAGTAGTCTACAGTCAACGTTTTGTTTCACCAACCCTTTAGGTGTTTCTTGCCTCTATTTGACTTACCACTTGCCAAGCGTCAAAGCTGCCTTCAAATCCAACCAAACAGGTCCAGAACGAAGGACTGCTGATGTGCAGAACATTTGGTTGATAAAGTTCCCACGGTTGATTGCTCTCTCTGATGTGGTGTGTGTCCCATGAACATCGCAACCATGAGTCAGCACCTGAAGTTCAGATGCACTTGTTCCCAACATACTTGCTTCAATATGAAAGTATTATGATATGAGTCTATGAATCAGATGTTTGACATACTTGCAACGCTTTGATACAAAATACAACTATAACAATGGCCAAGTGCAGGCTTGCTGCTAAAACGTTTCTTGGTTTGGAAGCAATGGCATGGCGGATGACGCTCAGATTCGTGTTGCACCTGTCGCTCACAATGACAAGTACTCCAAGAGGCTGATTCTCAAAAAACTCCCACAGCCTTGGCACAAACAGTGAACTGTAGCATTAATCAGTGCATAGTCTTGTGTGTAGCAAAGCCCAGCCGATGGTTTGTAGTCATGTCATGACCCATGACTCATGACTCATGACCATGACACAACTCATGAGTCGTGACTCATGACCATTGAGTCTAGAGTGTTTTTGTCTTGTGAACAGGCAAAATAAAAACGAGCAAGCACAGTGACCAAAAAGAAACTTCACTAACTACTTGCCAGAGACCGCTTTGGACCCCGTTCATTCAAGCTTGTCCAGATATGTGCAGCATCACCTCGTCTGAGAACTGCTGGTGGCACTACCACAGGCTCGTGCCTTAGGTCAAGTCAGCCAATAGTCTATAGGCATCGTTCTTTCATCCATGCAGTCACCCATTCATGCATTTGTTCATTCATGCATACCGCATACACGCATTCCTGCATCATGTTGTTAGCTGCATACATCAGCTTGCATACCGCACACTCATTCAACCACTAGACTAGAGTTGAAAAAGCACTCTACAAAACATAAAGTGTCATGAGTCATGACTCATGACTCTCATGACTCATGACAGTAATGCCCTAGCCCATCACCTTATGCAGCCCACACACCAATTTTCACTATTTTAATATGAGCATACCTATCAGTCAGAGGTAGCCACAATCATGAGTGATTATTTATCAGTATTGATAGCTAGCGCAACTTCCAAAAGTGAGTGGCAGTCGCAGTGGATGTCAGGATTAGATTGAAACAATGTCCAACGCTTGAAGCTCAATCCAAACAATTAAACAAACCATGACAACAGGAAACCATCCCAAGAGACAAACACACACTGCCGACGATCCATCAAGAACGGAATGACTATGACTCAAGATGAATCACAATGTTGAGAAGATCATTTCATCTAAATCTAGACAGACATTGACATTGATGTTGAAGTCTTGTTGACATGTATGCAACTGGCAACATAACAAAAACATCCTGAACTGTCAATCTAGCACTGCATCAGCATCTACATGCCAAAATATGTCATGTAATGGTTGTGTGTTTTTCTTGACAGTGGCTAACAGCGGCTAACAGCATTCAGCTCACAGGTGCTTGTGAAATGTGAAGTAGCACTACAGAGTGTGGCAGCGCTCTAGCTGTGGCTGTGTGTGTTGGTGATTCTCCTTCCTAGGCTGCACTAGGTTTCCACACCCAACACTTCAGAGTATGCATCTAAGCCACAAATATATTTGCCGTTCATAGATCTATAGTCTATAGTCTATAGCTTCAAAGACTATTTCATTATAGTCTAGTATTGTGTTTTGGGTCTTGAGTTAGGTATGCATATGTTGACCCCAAACAATGGTTGTCCATATTGCATTCAGCGATATGCAGCATGTAGATGCAGCTGTTTTGGGTTGACTGTTCCCCTTTCTCTCCTTTGAACCATTGACAATGAACATTGCTGATTGCATGATTGCCCGTTCATCTAAATGCAAAAACATAAGGAATGTAAACTGTTTACCAAGATGCAGTACAGCCTTTGACCTGTTCGCCCAAGAGACACTCCATCTCTGAATCAGCACAGGGAACGATGCAGCATCTCCATACACTCGAAGAAGCTGAGTGGTCTCATCGAACTCAACCATCAGCCTGAGCATCTCAGAAAGCAACAGCAACCTAGAGCCATGGGCCATCTGATAGATGAGTTCAACGCCAGAATAATTGTATACATATTGATTCATATGATAGTTTTTAGATATTAGTAATTACTAATTCAGTGAATTAGCTTTAGGTTCTGAAGTTCTTATTTCTTCTACACTCCTGATTCCTGATTCAGAATATTTTATGTATTATTAGGCTCACAATTCCTCTGACTGCGAATGATAGTGACCACCCCTGAATGCCAGGAAACTTGCACACGTTCTGTGGTTCATCCACCACTTTCTTGACGCCAGCCTCCTGCTTATCCAAGAAGATCTGCGTCACAGCATTCCTCGCCTGAGCCAAGTAATGGGGTCAGCAAGTTCAATCATCTCATCTCATCTCAGAACTATATTTGAAGAAACTAGCCAGAAGAAGCATGTGCGCAAATAAAGACTAAACCAAACTGTCTATGAGCATGTTGCTCAACATTGATTTCATTTGCCAGCAAAACAATCAGGCAACTGTTCATTCTAGTCTAGTGGAAAAATATTGCTGTACAAAAGCAAACTGTATGTATATCGGCTGTGGTGCTCGCTGAACATGAGTGGATGAAGCCAGAAACCAGAATGCGGTTGAACTCGTTGAAAACTGTGTTGGGCTTTGCTGATGGCTGAACGATTTGGCATCATGCCCATACCTTGGAACAAGCACGTGCGACAATTGGAGTCATTCATTTGTTATAACTTATAACTCAAAACATAAACCTTGGAGTGATCTAGAGATTCGTGTTACAGAAGGGGGCACAAGATGCAGTGTGCAGCATTAAGTTTCAGTCTGACCTTCACCTCTCCATCTATTGTTCAATCAACATCTATCTATTGTTCAATCTCACTCAAACTGATTGCAACTCATCTCATCTCATCAAACTGAACCGTGCGACGTTGCCCGCAAGAGTCCTTGAGGCGTCCAGGATTTCCACTTGCCCTTGCTCTTTATGGCAGTCTTCCTCTCGTCCTTGGAAGCTGAACCATGAGAATTATTGAATATTTTTGTGCCCCCTCCCAACAATGGCCCATGGCCCATGACCCAACAGCACCAAGCAAACATACCAAATTGTACAATGACAATTGACAAACAAGCATTTGACCCCAAGCAAAAAGAACAACAATGATAATTATAATAATGACAATTACAACCACTGACAATGACAATCACTGCAACAAAGGCAAGGCACACCAACCAGGTCAGCATTGCGCCACGCTGCAGAATTGATCTTATGTTCCAATGCCACTACCCTTGACGTCGCTCTGCTCTTCCAGAACTTCACCCTCTTTGCCATCCGTACAAGTGCCATCTGAGCCTGCAAGTCACAGTCAAGTGGTCGTCTATATGACTCTAACAAACTGATGATACTCTGGGTGAATGAATAGTTCATGATTCATAATTATAACATTGGATTATTTGCAAGTTCTTTTGGTGGTTTCCCTTTATTTGATTTGCTCACGCAAGTCCAGTGAAAGAGTGTCTCTCCACAATGTGTAAGCATTGGCAGCCTATCTACTTAGACCTCGAAGATTATCAATGTTCAATGCGAACCCTTGCATATTGAAACGGGATAAGCGATAAGCGATATTGGAATAAAATATAGTATAATGTAATGTAGTAATAATATGATTGATAATATAGTATATTCTTATATAAAAACATAACGATCACTGGATCACTGACAGGTAACAGGGCTGCGACGCTGTAGTGCTTGTTGTGGTTGTGCAGCTGCATTTCGTTGTCGCTGATGACCAGGATTCCCAGAAGCCTGACTGAAAAGTTACCAATCGTCGATCGTTGTGTTAAATTTTCCAATACTCAAGAAACGTTCAAAACTGCCAAACAAAGGTAAACAATGTACCGTGTACTGTACTGTGTGCCCCAAAGAGGACTGGTGGCCTGACGATGACTTGCAAGCTAGAAGCGTCACCATCACGCTGTGCTGAATGGACGATCCGTAGCAGTGCTCTCATGGCATCATCATGTACCGAGAATTGAGCTGCCTACTCGCAACTTGCCACTTGTATACCGACGCCGATACTGTTACCATGCAGCCCATACCATATCTAGCAGCCTAGTGATCATGAATCATGTCTTTAACTCAGCGTCTGTGAAGGTGTTTGTCCTTTGTGGACACTGTACGCTGCATGCTGTATGCTGTATGCGATTGTCGATTGCTGTCTTGTGTCATCGTCAAGGCCGCTTCTCTTGGAGCAAAGGGCCAGTGCAACATCCATCTAGTAGCAATGGCCTCCAGCCTGATTGCAATGGCCTCCATCCTGAAACTCATAGCGATGGCCTCCAACCTAGCACAGCACCTATGTTTCACATTCATGTTGTAGCAAAGGGTGAATGCACCATCCAGCTACTAGCAATAGCCTCCAACCCAATTGCAATGGCCTCCGACCTTATACTACTCGCGATGGTCTCCAACCTAGTTGTAATGGCCTCCAACTATTATATAATAGCGATGGCCTCCCACCCAGTTGCAGCACATATGTTTCACAAATGTTTCACATATGTTTCACATATGTTTCATATATGTTTCATATATGTTTCACATGTGTTTCACATATGTTACATATATGTTTCACATGTGTTTCAATATGTTTCACATGCGTTTGACATGTGTTACGACATATGCTTTCAATGACGACATCATGATTTTATGTATGCGCCCCTCCCCGTCAGCTCTCTACAGAAACCTTGCTCACAAAGCTCTTGGATTTAGATAAGTTATAAGTACACAAGCTCAAAAACCGTTATAGTTGCCGAAGTGCGTGTAGATGTTGCGCAAATCGTAAATGTTTGCGTTTGGGATGCACGACAGGACATTGCATCCAGCTTTCCGACCCTGCTCGACATACCAGGTCAAATGCCTTTTCGTGTCGGCTTGGATTTTGATAGGGTCGCCCTTTGCCTCTGCATAGGGATATCGGTTGGTAGACACGATCCCATTCTCGCCCACGAGCTCGTTGCCGGCCCACACCACGTTCACGTAGATCCGAGCATCGGGCACATCCTTGCGGACGGCTCTTGCGCAAATGATGGCGCGCTCGGTGAGCGTCCGCAACTCGGCACCCCAATGCATTTCGTGGTGAAATTGTAGCACGCGCCGGCATCGATTGTCATGGAAAGCTCGTTCCAAGTCGTGACACACACGAGTCTTCTTTCCGCCTGACACCATTGCCAGTGTACTGTCGCTCACGAGCACTTGGTACACTGGGCCTGTCACTGCTGACGGCGGGCGGTGATAAGCTAGGCTGCTTCGCTTGGCCTCAATGAATGGGTTCAGAATGTGCTGCGCGCATTCATAGCTTTCCCGCCAGGTGTCGACCACGGATTGC
>CAXAMN010015535.1:115590-140050 GCA_963970005.1 Durusdinium trenchii | reverse complement strand
GTAATAGTGGTGGTAGTGGTGGTGGTGGTCGTGGTCGTGGTCGTGGTCGTGGTGGTGGTGGTGGTAGTGGTAGTGGTAGTGGTGGTAGTAGTAGGAGTAGGAGTAGGAGTAGGAGTAGTAGGAGTACGAGTAGTAGGAGTAGGAGTAGGAGTAGGAGTAGGAGTAGGAGTAGGAGTAGGAGTATGAGTAGTAGTAGTAGTAGTAGTAGTAGTAGTCGTAGTAGTAGTAGTAGTCTAAGTATTGGTTGGTAGGTAGGTAGGTAGGGTTAGGTTAGGTAAGGTTAGGTAAGGTTAGGTTACGTTAGGTTAGATTAGGTTAGGTTAGGGTAGGGTAGGGTAGGTTAGGTGTTAGGTTAGGTAAGGTAGGTAGGTAGGTCGGTAGGTAGGTAGTAGTAATAGTAGTAGTAGTAGCAGTAGTAGTAGTGGTTGTGTTTTTGTTGTTGTTGTTGTTGCACCCTCCCCAAACAAACTCATGCATGTCAGACACATGAATTCGACATGCAATCTAAAGTGGCTCTTCCTTCAGATCATGGGAACGCTTGGAATCACATCCAGTGTGTGCCAAGTGTGTCACATCCAGTCACGGGCGACCTCAAACTTCCTAGTGGAGATATATGCCAACATGATATGCTTGACAATGAGAGCAAATATGAGCAAATCACATTGGAGGTCCCTCTTCTTCCGTAGTGGAGGGGGTTGTGTGTGGTTTCTGACTCAGTCCATCTCGTCCATCTCGTGTACTCGCACAGCACCAGTCCGTCAGATCTGCGAACACTCTTAAGCCACAGCCGCTTTCCTTACAGCGCTTCCCGAAACGCAGAGTGCGTCTTCCAACCGCCTCCTATCTCACGGGCTTGGATTGAGCCAGTTGACTAAGGGGTCAACTAAGTTGGAATCATAGAAACCCTACGCAGGTACGTCCCACTAAAGGTGATACAGACTACTGCATGAATTAATCTATAACTATTTTTTGATGAAGATGAAGATGATGTAAAACCATTCTCGGTATCAGGATGGTTTGACAATTTGATGTATCATAAATTAACTTGGCCCGGCCATTGCCCTGTTTTTCCACTGCACATTAAAACAAAACATACTCAATATATCTCAATATCATCAATATCTCTCAATGCTGGCGTGGCGCATAGTCGTGCAGCCAGCCACGCAAGCTGCGGAGCACGAGTGCGAAGAGCATCTGAAACGCCTCGTCCCCCATACGCACGCGAGTCCCTCGACGTCGCCGTTGCTTTCCAGCGGAGCAGCAGAGTTGGAGAGGCGAAGAGACACCGAACCGCAATGAACCGTAGAAGTGTTTCTTTTTTCACCAAGTCGCTGCGCCCATCCATTAAAGGGCTTTTTGAAGGCTTTGGAAAATATATGGTTGTGGGCAAAATGGCCTACTTTCACCATCCAAAACCACCGAATGTAGGCCATATTCGTGTACATGGAGCGTCTGGGAATTGTTGGGCTTTGTGTGCTTCTTTGGTACGAAAGCCTCGGAAGTTGAACGAGATCAAAGGTTTTAATGGGTATACCGGTATACCCCGTATGTCGTTGTGAGGGAGCCTAGCAAATTGAGAGCGAGGGGTTCTATGGATGGCTCGGGATTTCCTGCAGGCATTGCAGCTTGAAATGCACCATTAGATTATAAATATATATTATAGGAAAGTGATTTGCAATATTTGCAGATTGTGCTTTGGACGGACGAACCCTAAAGGTGTTTGTGTAATGGCGCAAACACTTCAGCGAGACCTAAGGGCAAATGTTGAGGGTAAGGCCAACCAAGCCATGTGTTTTTGAGATACACAGCCTCAGTGGCTGACTTCAGCTGGCTTCATCCAAACGTGCTAGGTTTTAAGTGAAAAACTATGAAAAGTGTTGCGAGCATCTTCAGCATCTGCTTCTGCTTCTGACTCGGATCTGAAAGAAATCGCTTCGCCGAGTGATCCCCCAGATTGACATCATTAGGATCCTTCTTCAGCGGTGGTTGGTAAGGGATTTCCTGGGGCGGGATTTCCTCATGCCAACCGTCAGGACCTCTCAGGACCGTCAGGACCGCCAGGGTCTCTGGAAAGGCTCCGAGTCGTCACTCGACCCCGACCCCGACCCTGGCAGCACGTGGCACATGACGCGCCAAACGCACGGTGGACGGAGTGAGATTTCTACGACTTATTAATTCGTGTGGTCGACTTGGGAATCTGGAAGTGTACATCTGAGGTGGTTGAAACTGTTTGAAACTTGAAACCCAAGACTGTGAAAGAAACAACAAGGGAGGCATTTCAATGCTTTCGCTCCTGCGACCCTGCGCCCATCGATCTTCACCGATCTCGTCATCTTGAAGCCCTCATGAACCACACAGCTGCGTAAAGAAAACACATGCGTGCAATCACGGCGACGTCCACCGAGCCTGATTTAGTTGTTTTTGTTTGTTGAACAACCGTTCTACGGATTTTGGACAACACGAGGTCCGACCTCAAGAGAACCTGAAGGCTAAACAGAGAGACCTGGAGGCCGCCGAGGTTGGTGGACACCGACTGGACCGGCCGGCTGCGGCTGTGGGTCAAAGAACATCGTCCCAGCATAGTCCAGGTGTGTCCCGGCGAGGCCCCTCGCGCCGACTCGCATGGAGACGAACGTATACACTGTGTAATATGGATGTCCTACCTTAGGTCCAAGACCATGTTTAAAAAGTTGAGGTTGTGTAGGCGGAAAACCCTTAAGTAATGGTGGTTCGGTAAAGACTATTATATCATAAATCAATTTAAATCAATGGTGGTATAGCTTAGGGGTGTTCAGGGGCACCTCGTTTATGTGCCAACGGGGTCTAGACCTCCGCTCACTCGAACCGGCATTTTCCACCAAGGCAGTATGGATTTCCTAGTGGATAGTAGCGGTGCCAGGAGCGCCTAGTAGCGTCCTTGCTCCTAATAGTAAGGCCAGGAGCCCCTAGAAGCGTTCTTGTGCTCATCAAATTGATCAATGAGACTTGTCACCTGCAAGTGTTCTTACAAAAGTTGCGCTTGAACCATTGGCACTCCAGCACGCCGATTGAAACTTCAAACATACAGTGTGGCCTCTTCTGGTGAGAGGACATCGCAGAATCCATTCATTCTTGCGATTGAGCATCCCGAAGTACTACAGTAGGAAGTCTATGAAACCCATTCATAGAAATCACTAGCTAGCACAAAAAGCAAAACAAAATACTCAATGCAAACAGTGAAGGTCCGAATGGGGCACAAACAAAGTTTTCCAAACACCAAATCACTAGCTAGTCCTGTCCAGTACTAGTACTTCAGAATCCATGCATTATCAACACGGCCAAATTCTAAAAAACAATCTGTTAAACGCCCACTGTCGGGCTGGTCTCTTCAAGGAAGAGCTGTGGGTCCAAACGGGTAAAGCAAACCAGAAAGAAACAAAGTCGAAAGAGTCTCGCGAATATTCTAACCAATCGATTAATTTCGAGCAGTTTTGACCCACATCATGCAGAGACCCGGGAACCTCTCCTGCTAGTGTTCCACAATAAATTGGAACGTTGAAACAAATTTCAGCCTTCACTGCAAGATGGCTGGAAAATCTCCGGCAAGCCTTGAGTCAGCACGACGGGTTGCCGACCACTGGCGCTCTCGCTGGTGCTCCTAGGTTCGTTGAACTTCGGAAATTGTCATGGGGATGTGGTGTGGTGGAAAAGAACTACACTATGCATGTCAGCAGACATGCAGCCGGAACACAAGACACCCTGTCCTGTCCTTTTTGAAGAATTCATCAATGTGGTGCAACGATTCATGGATATCACGGATAGGATGAACAAAAGGAGAACTTCGGCGCAGCCCTGCGTGAACAGAATTGACTCTGCAGAGTTGAAGGAACCTTGAATCTGCAGAATTGAAGGGACCTTGATGGATCCGGTGGTATTTGATTTGTGAACTGCTACCGTACATACCAAGAAACTGCTCACAATCTTCCCAAATCCACCAAATTCCACCAACTTCTCCAAACCCAATCCTCTTCCATCATGTTCATCCCCCCTGCCAGCCACGCTGCTTGGATCTCCCATCATGGGCACCATTGGTTCCAGGTGGTTTTGCTAGGTGCACAACCCCAACCCCCCAAAAACCCTGTAAAATGCCTAGGGCTGACCCCCTTTTGGCCAATATTTTCATTGTTTATAGTTATATTCCACCCCTGTGGCTGGTGGGGACCCCACAAAAAACACCAAATCTACTAAATTTACATAAATTTACCTTTCTGTAACAGTCTGTGGAACGGTCTTTCGTCCTGTAGTTGTGCATTTCCCTTTTTTCAAGACTGCTTTGGTCTTGTCCTCCAATCAGACTTCCGTGCGCAATGAAACCGCTACAAGTGGCAAATGATCTCATTTTCGTTGACTGTTTGGAGCTCTTCCGGCTCCTCGATCTCAATGTGCCAGTCATTCCACCAGCCCTCTCTCCTTGGAATTCGCCAGAAGAGCCGCTCCACCTGGGAAGAATAGATCAGTGACTGGAAGAGGTGGCAAGTTCAAGTTCAAACCCTCCATCCAAGGAGAATGCGCGAATTTCTCAGTAAAAGAAGGATTGATTCGAGACAGTGGTTCATTGATTTCAGAAGGTGGTACTGAAGGGGGTTGAGGAAAAGGAGGCCCTCACTGAACAATCTCCTGGAAGTGCATTCCTATAGTAAGAACGATTGGATCTGACTCGGACTGGCCCTTCAACTCCCTTATTCGAAAAAAAGAGCGGGACGCTATGCCTTCTTTCGTTACAACCATTCACCGTTGACCTGTGGTAGCTTGATGCCATTCACCCTTGACCTGTGGCCATGGTAATGCAGATGGTGATGATAATGCTAATGGCAATGGCGGTGGTAATGCCATTCACCGACCTGTGGGAGCCTGATGCCATGCACCCTGTGAGTCGTCGTAGTGAAGATGGTAATGCCATTAACTCAGTGACCTGGGGGGGTCTTGATGCTAATGCTGATGGCGCTGGGGATGCTAATGGCAATGCCAATGGTACCGGTAATGGCCATTCAGCCTTGCCGTGTGGAAATGCTTGTGGCAATGGTAATGCTCATGACAATGGTTATGGAATGCCATTCACCCTTTGACCTGTGGGAGGTATGCACCTTTGTGTGCATTGTGGCCTGTGGCAGCTTGATTCCATTTACCCTTGACCGGGGTACTGGGAATCCAAATGGCAATGCCAATTCTATTGGTGGTGCTGATGGATGCTAATGATGGTTGTTTACCCTTGACATGTGGTGACGCTAGTGGCAATAGACATGCTAATGGCAATGGTGATGGGATGCCATTCACCCTGTGAGCCGTGGGAGTTTGATGCCATTCACCATGCTAATGGAAACGGTTACGCCATCCCCTCTGCGAGCTTGATGCTAATGCTAATGCTTATGGTGCTGGGAATGCTAATGACAATGCTAATGCTGCTTTCAATAGCAATGGCAATGCTCATGGCAATGCAAATAGTACTGTACTGCCAATGGCCATTCACCCATGACCTGTGGCAATGCTACGTGGGACCTTGATGCCATTGACCATAATGCAATTTTCCCTGTGACCTGTGGGGGGGAGCTTGATGCTGATGCTAATAGCAATGGTAGTGCTCATGGCAATGCTGATGGTATTGGTAATAGTCATTCACCATAACGCAATTTTCCCTGTGGCCTGTGGCTCAAAAAGTGATTCAACTCCTTCACTGGAAGCAGTGTGGGTTCTGTCAAACAATGAAACTGCTAACTCAAAGACTGAATCTGTGCCATGCCAGCAAGTAAGTATTGCATGTGGTAGCAGAGCAGTCTTTTTCCAGAAAGCTTCCAAACCTAAATGCTAGCAATATAAACCTGATTGCCACCAATGTATTTTTAATGCTTATGGCGCTGGCAATGTTGATGGCAATGCTAATGCTGATGCCAATAGCGGTGCTAATGCTAATGGTAATGGCTATTCACCTTGCGACGTGTGGCAATGCTAATGACCATGGTTGTGCTCATGACAGTGGTGATGGACCGCCATTCACTCTTTGACCTGTGGGAGCTGTGCACCCTGTCACCTGTGAGAGTGGGAGCTTGATGCCATTCACCCTCGACCTGTGGCAAGAGGGATCACAATGGCAATGCCCATTCCTGCGGCAATGGTAATGCTAATGGTGATGGCAACGCAAATGCAATCGCGATGACAATGCCATTCACCCGGTGAGCTGTGGGACCTTGATGCCAATCAACCTGTGACCTGGGAGGTTGAGGCCACACACCCTGACAGGTAGCACTGGTTATGCAAATAGCAATGGCAACGCTAATGACAATTGTGATGGTAATGCAACGCAATTCACCCTTTGACCTGTGCGGGTGAGCTGTGGGAGCTTCACGCCATTCACCCTGTGACCTGTGGGAGCTTGATGCCCGATGAGATAACCAAAGACATCCCCGCCCTCTCCCTGGGATTCCATGGCATCCTTGGTCTGGGGACGGTGACTTTAGAGGGGACACGGTGGTTAAATGCAACATAATACCTGGAACGTGGCAGCTTACATTTTTGGACCCCACCTTTGGTCTTTTCATGCGCGTGTATTTTGTCAGATGAGTCTGGTGTTTTGTGGTGCTTGGCTCAGTTCGGCGGTTGTTTGATGCATGACATTGATTGATTTGACTTTCACACAATTGGTGTTTCATTTGATTGTTTTTCTGATTCTTGCTGAGAGTTTTTGTCGTGATCATACCAACGTCAAAAATGTAAGCTTACAATAGTGATGCTTGAAATCAAAAATGTAAGCTTACATTTTTGAGGCTTGCTTTAGAAGATGTAAGCTTACATGCTTGACCTTGGACTTATGGCCGACCCCCCCAAAAAATGTAACTTACAATTTTTGAGTTCCCCCGTAATGGGTAGGGATCCAAAGACCATAAACATCATTGTTGAGGTTCACCTGTTTTTTTCAGAAAAGCACGTTGTGCGGGTGTGTGTTTTCCAGCGTTCCCGAAAGGACTTTGCATCTTGAACGTGTTCTGACGTTGAGGACGAGACCTCGTAGTTGTTGGTCGGTGCTCGCTGTCTGCCCGTGAGTAGTAGTCTTCCCAGTTCGCCGGATCTTGGGGGAGGTCGGCCCCAAAAAAATATGGTTTGCTTTTTGGCGGTCTCCTGTTTTTTGGCCAACCCCTGCCCGGGTACTACATCCCCCGGTACTACCTGTGGCGATCTGCAAACTGCAAGCCAAGAGGCGTCATAAAAATGTCCCACATCGCACGTAAATTGACGCAGGTCGTCGTTCTCTGGGTGACCACAAGCGCGAGCGCAGCGACCTCCGCAAATGTGCGCCGGCTGCTGCGGCAAGTTGCGCCTTGCCTCTTGCAAATAGGCCCTTGCGCGTTCTTCTCGGGACAGCCGGCGGGCTTCCAAGAAGTCGCCTGCACTGTGCAAGGGTGATTCAGACCCCACGGAAGGGGCGAAAAAAACAATAGTACGCCCTATAGGCATACTATTGCAATATATTTTGGAACAGCCCAGAACGAACAAATATATGTTTAGCGGACCATCGCCCTCAATCATTTGGGGTGAAGCAACTTAATGTAATGGTTTCAGAGTAGATTGCGCAAAGCCCAAAAATCAAGCAAACCCTCCGAGCCGGGTGGCCCACATCGATCAGCGGCGGCTCAAACGGGTCGTCAGCATGATGGTGGAATGCTACCTGTCAGGTGGGTGGCAAAGGATTCAAAATCAAATAGGGTCGATAAACTTCGACAATTCCTTGGCGAATCCTTTGGATGACCTTGAAGAGAAGCCAATATATTGTAATCAAGGGGAAAGTTTTTGTTTCGCACAGCGATGCTATAAGGGTGCGCCCAAGCGCGCCAAGAACACATATAGATAATACAAGAAGCATGGTGTAAGGCACTGCTTCAACCAAGACACCGAACTTGGTCAAAACATGAAAAAAGATGCCAAACACCAAAACCTGGCCCCGACACTGGCCCGAAACTGCTCGAACCACGGCGCTGCTCGAACAGCGGCACTGCCGCGCGCAGACCGCCCCGATAGGCGGGCGAGGGGATATTATCCTTATTCGGGGGGGTGTATTATTATTGAAATGATTGCTTTCCGGGCCCCGGGGGGCCCCCCCCCCCCCCCCGGAAGAATAAGAAAGGGGTGAGGGTGTGAAAGAGTGACTAGGGCGTACACGGTTGAGGCGCAGACCGCTAGTGTCTTTTATGCGCAGAGTCTTATCCTCTTAGCGTCTTGAGCCTTATGGCAGTCAAGCATGGACACACTAGATAGGCCACTGGAGTGGAACCTGTACAAGTAGGCCTCTACATTTCAGCAGGCACAAAATTCATGTCCACTCCTGCCTATTGCGTATGTTGCACACTATTTTTCTACCGTAAGGCTAAAACAGTCCAGCAAGCTCTAGTAAGCTTAAAAAGGAAACTACGGTGCCTTGTACTTACCAATTCCAGTGTTCGGTCACTCTAGAAAAGGTAATCTCAAGGTATACTAGATACAGTGAGAGAGCGATAGCTTACTCACCTCAAATACAAAGTCAAAGACAATGTATCTCGGCTGGAGACTGTATCGTTCACCGGCGAAGATACCGTGTACCGGCGCTCAATAGCCCTTAAATGGCCAGAGCTAAAGAAACAAAAAGGGAAAGCGGCTTCTTACACAGAGACCTATAAAAGCAGTAAACGACACTCGCGTAACGAAAGAACTAAAAATTCAAGACCGCACAAATGCAATGAATTAAGATGCCTTGCAAAATGCAAGGAGCGTCTACTCTCGGTCCGAGGAATGGTCTTCTCAAAAAGTGGTCTCGGCCGCTTTCATAAACTGCATCAAAAGGACTCTTACTCTCATTGACACCAAAAACAAAAATGAAGGAGACACCGGCAAATGTATGTACAGAACTTGCACTACAATTGCAAACTCATAAAATGACTTAATCATCAACCATGAATGGTTGTCCATTAGAGGTCATTTCATAAAGAGCGACTGTGGTAAATATCATCAGTTTTGAAAAACTGTCCATATCTACCTGCAGATAATATCTGTTTTGTAAAACTGTATTTATCTGCATGCTAAAGTGTAAAACTTCAGCCTGGCAACTTAAAGTCAAGCCTGGAAGCAAAGTATCAACTGTGATCAGAAGTATCTTCACTTCCTAGCTATCATTAAAAGTTAGCCTCTGCTCTGAGGTTATGCCGCTGCAGTCGATGGAGCTGCTTGATCAGAAGTTGGCGGCCTTCCTTTCCTTTTATTCTCTTTCTGTCTCTCCTTCCTCCGCAAGTTAGCATCTCGAAGAGTCTCGCCCTGGCGATAAAGTCTTCTGTCTCCAGATGAAAAGGAAGCTGGTCTGAGTGAAATAAACATTGGACCATGACTGTCATCGTCAGAGGGTCTCGAGCACATAATCTCCTGGTCAACCAAAGCAAAGTTCTCTGAAAAATTACAGATGAACTCCTTCGTGCTCACTGTGGAATTTGTATATTCCTCTTCACTCATCGAATGACCCCATTCAACAATGGTAGACAAACATGTATCGCCAAGCTTTGATCCCTGGTATACTTCTTTCTCTTCACTAGAGTATTCTTCCCAGCGTTTCTCAAAGTAATCTTCACACTGCTTGAGGACATGTGAAGATGAACTGTAAAACGTTCTGGGAATAGGTGCTTTGATACCAGGATCTGCTGCTACACGGGCTTCTGAAAACCTGCGGATCCAATGCTGCATGGTGCTGTAATAATAGTTAGCCATTGGTTGCTTTTTGTACCCAGACATTCTGTAGGCCAAACTGTTTGCATCACCAGAAATGATGTCCACCTCATAAACAAAACACTCATAAAGCATCAGTGCTGTCTGTTCTCCTGTCAATCGATGGGCATCCACAGCACGGTGTGTGTCAACATGATAATTACAGACTCTGATGGTATGCATGTTCGCTCGAGTAAGTGGAACACGCTGGTCCTTAGGACCATAGTCCTCAAATTCAAAGTCTGCTTCCTTGAAGTCCTGACGAGGCCTCGTTTCTCCAAAACAAATCTCGTAGATAGCCCAAGTTACATCACGCTGTTGACAGTGACCAAGGTCTTGGTCATGTCCAGCAATGACCTTGACATATCCACCTGGTGCAACTCTAGCCATCACTGCAAGATTCTCCCAATCATTGAAACAAACTGTCCAATTCTTCTGCTCAATAAAATCCTTGGCAGGAACAAGGAGATGAGCTTCCTGGAGAATCACGACATGTGCACGCAAAAAGAAGAGCATATTGAAGAAAAGATTGTTTTCAAATTGCTCATATTGAAGTGACATGGCACTCTGCTTGCGTGGCTTCATTGCACGATCAAGTCCTTGGAGAAACTTTGGTGTGGTGTACTTCTGACCACGAACCATGTTGCCATAGTTCCAGGATAGAAAGGTCAAAGACTCTGAGCTGGCCAATAAGTTGGTTCCATATTGTTCTTCTATTCTACCCTTGAGGAACCTTTTGCACAGCTCTTCGTAGAAGGCGACAAAGTCCCAACTGGGTCCCTTGCGACCATATGCTTCCAGTTCTCCTCTAAACTGTTCCTTTGTAACCTCCAAATCTTCTCGAGCTTGTTCTGCCCTTTCAAGGGCCCTTGGTTCGACCTGATACTTGTCATCCACATAAACGATGCGATCATCATTGATGAAAAATCTCTTCAGGTCATGCTCGCGGCTGTTCTCATAACAATCAGGTGGAGGTACTGGACAGACATTTCGAATGGATCGAACAAAGTCGTTCTCGTTGATCCTTGACTGATAGTGAGGATGGGAAATCTCACCTTTTCTGAAACAAACGTGGTTCAGCAATCTTGCGTGAGTTTCCCTGTAGCATTGTTGATAAAAGCCAATACCTGGATCTCCTGTAATCTCTCCAAGCAACCTCAAAGGTGAGGTATGCAACTCATAGGTATTGTCAGCATCCACAGGATCTTTATCAGCAACTACTTCAGATGGAAAAGATTCTTGGATTTCAGCCTCCAATTTCTTCTCTCCATCATCCTCTCTGACCTCTTTTATCTTCTTCACCGCCTTCTTCTTCTCTTCTATGGTTGCATTATCCTGAACTTCTTCATGAAAATGAGGATCAGGAATTTTATTCAGGCGGCTTCTCTTAGATTTCCGCTGAACTGGAGTATCATCAAGGTTAGCATCCATCTCACCTGATGGTAAGTGCGATGCAGCTGAGTCCTCACCTATCTCTCTTGACAGAAAGTATGGCGCTGACTCCTCCTTGACTTCCTCCTGGTCCACTTCCATCTTTGCTTCCTCTTTTGCGAGTTCCACTGCAGGATCTTCTTCAGGAACTTCCTCTTCCATATCTTCATCTTCCATAAGTGTCATACTGCCAGTGTAGATTCCACCAGCGATAGTGGAGACTCTGGTGTAAGAATGAACTTCTTCACCTGCCTCAAAGGCTTGTTCTGCGACATCCTTGGTGAGCAAGTCCTCTCACGGTTCTTGGAAGAGAGTCTGAGGTCTCAAAATAATCTGTCCTCTCTGAACTGAAAAACTCAGTTGCCTTCTCATTGTCCTTCTTCTCCTTAAAAAGATGAGTAATCTCCACTGCTTCTCCCTGCAACACTTGATCACCTTCTCTGTACTTGTTGACAATGGAGCTCCATACTGGCACGTTGTCATCATCAAAATCGAGCTCCATATCATCTGCCAGCAAGTTTGAGATGTTTTGAGCTGCCTGTTCTTCTTCTTCCTCACGTTCTCTGGCACGCTCCTCATTCTTCTGGATCTTGTAGACACCCTTCAGAATGTTTTGTAGTACCTTTAAGTTCAGCTTCGATGATGGCTCATACGTTCCTGAACTTACAGGTTCAACTACAACACGAGAGCAAGAAATCGCCTCCAACAACTTGGAATTGTATTGGCGTTCAAACTCTTCCTTCTTGATCATCTCATACAAGGGATCAGAAACTGCAACACGCGCCTGAACATATTCGCGAAGTTGATAGCATGCATGTTGCACAAATCTGCTGGTGGAGTTGCGAAGAAAACTCTCTAAATGATTCCTGTCACGGTCAATCAAATACCACACAACTCTTGCAGAAAAACGGAATTTCTTGAAGTTCATAGCAAAATGTGTATGATACTTCTCTGGATCCTCTTCTGCTTGTAGAGCGGCCTCTGAAGTCTTGTAAGCAGGAAGTTTTGTATGTGGATCCAAGATCATAAAATCTTCCCACAAGATCGAATGCTTAAGAACCCACCTGGGAAGCACCTTGATGAAAAAGTCACAAACAAGTTCAGACAAAAGGTGCATGACACGACCAATCTCTTCCTCCTGCTTGAAGCGATAGTGCAATTTGGCAAACAAGGGGTTGTTAAATGCTTCCTCCATTGAATTGCCAAAATTATCCCACTGAGGTTCTGGAATACCAAAGTTCCAACCCAGCAATTTGGGATCTCTGCGCATATCCAGGAAACTTGAAAGTTCTATAGATTGAATACCATGGTCTGTCAGAATTTCAGCCCAGCGGCGTCCATTCTCCCAAGCACGGATGAAGAAAAACTGTTGATATCCAGTTTGTGCCAACTCCATCCACTGACAAATTCCAGGTTCAAAACTCGGTGCATACGTCTTGGGGTCTTCCTCTGTTCCATAAATATTTGGACGTAGCAACTTGTATCTTCTACAAAAATATTCTCTCTGGTGTCTTGTCAACCTGTCCCAATCCCGCACCAGAATCGCGTCTTCTCCAGTGCTCTGAAGTACACGTGTTCCTCGGCGATCATGGAGTGATACCATGCCAATGTCATATACCATCCATGGGTTGAGAATCAGGTTGCATTCTGAATGAACCATGTCATCTCACGCTCAGCAACATGAGCAGAGTCATCTTCTTCATCCTGTTGAGGTTCTCCAGAAGTCCTTGCTGTTGATCTCCTTGAAGTGATGTCTCTCCATAGGTGGTCAAAACGAATCACTTCCTCATCAGCCTTCACCAGGTTTTGCTGATCCTTGCTCAGAACTAGTGGGTGTACCATAAACAAAGATCTCGAGGTAGCACCATCTCCATTGACAATCAACGTTGGAGCAATATAGCCTAAGATACTCCAAGGATCACGATCATCAATCTCTTTAGGTGGAATCAAAGACCATCCAGGTTGATAATGTCCTTCAGGCATCACCTGACGTGACCTCAATCGTGAACGATTGTACTCACGTGTAGGATCATTGTCAGAGCTGAAAAATCTCGCAATGCCATTGTAGGTCAGCTCATCTAACCAAAGAGACATATGCCTTCTGGTTTGTTCCACCCCAGGCTCATCTGCATCAATCCTTCTGATAGTTTCCAATGCAAATGCCGTGTCCTGTGAGAGTCTTTTGAACAAGGTTCGCAAAGTTTCTTGTTGCTTCTTCTCCCTGTTGACCTTCTCTACCATCTCCTCTGTGGACAAAGTGATACTCAACTCCTTAGCTGGCTCTGGAGCATCTTGTGGTTGTGGTTCATCTCCACAAATTTCCAAATATGTGGGCTCTACATCACAATGTGCAAGCACCACTCCATTGTTGCTGAAATACAGAGGACGTCCAGCTTGTAGCCAACTAATCACGTTGAGCTTCACATACAGAGGCTGGCCATAGTTCCTTGGAACCACTGTACCTGGACCTAAAGGAATGTAAGGCAAAGTTTGTGGATTGCTGTACATGAAATGAACATAATCTCTTCCTTCACCTCTATTCCTTCTGTTCCAACTTTGTGGATCTCTCATCAAACCATACCTTGAAATGCTGGCCCAGTTTTCCTTCTTGGTAACATGAAAAACATGTCCCAAACATCTTGCCTCAACAGAAGTCAATCTATGATTCAACTTCTCTGGACTGATGTTGTATGAGAGTCCTGTATGCCCTTGGTTCACTCCCAAACGCATGGAGAAGGGCATATCGTATTGATTGCCTGTGTTGTGCCAAACATTCTTGTCCAAGCGAATCACCAAATGAAATCTTTGCGTCTCATCGCTATGCAATATAGCAAAGAATGAAGAAGGATGAATTGAAAAGGGTTCTGGCATACGAGCAGTTCTGTCTGTAATCAGAGGCATAAGCTCAATCATCGCCCTATTGTCCATCAATCTGTCGAGAGAACGATCATGTCGCAGCATATAGTTGAGCCCCGTGCTGATCTTTCCAAATTCGTTGTGCCTCCACGAGACTCTTGTTGCCACGAACTGTCTTCTTCTCTCATATTCATCCTCTTCACCTTGGGTGACATAGCCAAGAGCGTATCTGGCAATCTCTGAGAACCATCGTACTCGAAAATCGAAACTATCACGGTTCCCAGGTGTCAAACACATTGCTAGAATGTCAGCCATGATCAGCTCATCCTGCTCTGAGTTCTTTTGGAACTCAACCAGCGTGCGTGGGCGCCTCAAACGATTTGCCCAGTTCTCAGATTTCCCCCAGGGAACCTTGCACGACCAGTTTTGAGCATACTCAAGAAGATTGAGTGGAGGTCTGCTGGACGCTCCCTGACTGGCCATCTCTGTTGACACAAAGTACACCGGTCAGAGGCCGGCGTCCTGAGTCTTAGAAATGACAGTTAGTCAATAATGCAAAGCAATAGTCTTCAGAAGAAAAGTGCTGATCTTGCCAAGCTAATTTGAGCCGCAGGCACAAATTCATGAAAGAAATTCGAATTTCTTCCAAACAAAAGCACATGCATTGAATTCTCTCCTCTCACTCTCAGTGTAAAGAATCTCCAAGATAAGACACATCATGTGAAAAATCAACATGTGTGCATACTGTAGGAAGCCATCCACGCAAATATGCCTTGTGTTCAATAAGAGATCTAAAAGGTGGATGTGCATCAACTTCCTTTAAACAACCACTGCGTACTGCGTCTATCAAAGCTTGAGGACTCGCAGACTTCTTAGTAAGACAGTCAGCAAGACACCACTGAGTGCGTATATGTGACAAGTCAGCAATTGCACCAGAGCATGCTTCCTTCCTAAGCATTTGGATCATATGAATAGTCTCCTGTTGCTCAGGAACATGAGTAGTACTAGCTGTAGTCACAAGGTTGTTAGCATCAGTGCGCATGTGAATGTCAGAAGAGTCACCTGTAATGTCCTTGATTAAGCCTCTAAGCATTTGGCAAGTGCCATAACACTTCATGAATGCATACAACTCTGCAACAGTTGTGGACAGGGTTGTTCTCTTGATCTTTGAAGATTCAAAGAAAATAAGTGAGCCTTTGGTGTTCTTCTGCTTTGCCTTCCTTTGCTCACCCATAAAAACAACCATGGCACGTTGAGAGGATTTGTCACTGTTGTTCCTGAATGCGGCATCTGGCATAGCAATTAATCGTGGACTACCTTCAAGTGGCCAAAACCGTAACTCCATAGGGTCAGTCACGATTTGTTTGCACAGCTTGTTCAGGGCCTTGCAATCACCTATTGTAGGTCCTGCTGATGCTGATGCTGACCTTGAGAATTGGTAGCATGCTTGGAATTGTGTTCTGGATTGTAACCAGTTTATGCTGCCAAGAAGGGATCTGAAGGCTGTGTGCATGTCTTTGTCACACTTGTCCTCATCCTTCAAACCTTTTGGAACGATAATCTCAGTCAATTCTTGAACACAAAGGGATTGCTCTACTGAGATATACTCCTTCTTCTTGGTCTTCTCTTGCATCTTCCAAGCAACACGTTGTCCAGTGAACATCAGGTCATTAGTGTCCTCATGTCCAATCTTAAACTGTGACTTCACAATCTCCTTGAACTGTTTCAAAAAGATATCATTACCTGTCACAAAAAGATCATCAACATGTAAACAACACATACCAATTGGTGACCTATTCTTAGAATTACTTCCATGCACAGGGTCCTTAAAATGCTCAAGCAACTCTTCCACAACTTCAGGTGTAAGCTGAGGCGTTTGTGTCACAGTATACGTATGTTCAGCAGGAAGAACAATACTAACAAGCGTTTCAGCTTCTTCTTCTAAAGTCACTGTATTCTTCTCGTTGCGAATATCATTGTTTGTCTCGAGAAGCCACCAAACACCCTTACGCTTAACTATCGAAGTCCGAAAACAAAAACGTGAACGCGAATACGTAGGTTCGGGAGTGCGAAGAGCTTTAGCGCGATACGCGACTTGAGCATGGCCATTTGCATATTGGTGCCAACCTGGCTTGTGCTCTACCGAGTCAAGGAAATTCTGGAGTTCCTGATCTATCACAGGAGTCCATTTTCCATCCTCTACCTTAAGCTGTTTACGCATCACCGTCTTCTCCGACCTATTTCCGTAACACACCGAAAACAGACGTTCTTCACAGAGAAAAGACCTACGAACTTCCTCCGCTGTGTCGTGGAATTCGTTCGGCGGCGCACCTGCTACGTAGAATGAGACCGGTTCCGGTTCGGCTGGCATCTCCTCTGACGAGTAGTTCACAGCCTTAGGAACCTTCAAACATCCAGAGTAGCAGACGTACGTACACCGATCGGCTCGAGTCGGAACTAATCCGAGTGAGTGCAAAGACTTGTCGAGTCGATTCCACCAGCGACGAGGCGCGTCGCTCAATCCGTACACCGAACGGGTGCACAATCCGACAAGATACGGAGGCAATCCGATGTCGGTCGGAAGTTGAACGTGAATAACGCGTCGCTCGAGGTCGTAAAGTTCCCCCTGAAGAAAGGCAGTTTTCAAGTCGATGTGTAACAGGTCCCAAAAAGAAGAGGCTGCATGCTGACATGCTACTCGAAAACCATACCTGGTCGCGGTTGGCGAGTCCGTCTGAAGGTCCCATTTCTGGGCATCTTGGAAGCCTCGACAGACCCATCTGGCCTTAAACTTCTTAAAATTACCATCTTTGTCAATCTTGATGGTCAGGACCCATCGACCGGTAACATAGTTATCGATCTTGCGCTTTCTTCGGTCACGATACTTCATCGCAGTAAAGTCTAAAAAGCTGCGAAACTCCTCTAGTTTAGCTTGCTTGATCTCTTTCGCATACTTCCGGAGCACTTCCGGAGTAATCACACTCTCTGCCTTCGGCGTCTTCTTAGCCGCTGTCTTTGCAAGATACTGGCAGAATTGTGAGAAACCTTTCGGATCATACGAGTTAAAACTCGGAGGAGCTTGGTTCGGACCGATGACACAAAAAATCCATATCGTCAAAATTAACAAAAAGATTTTTCTCATCGTCCAGATCCTTGTCTGGATCCTTCTCAAAACCTTTCACATCTTCTTCATCAAAAATAGGTTCTGAATCTGTCTCATTTGAATCAGTCGTCTGATTATCGTCATCTTCGACTGTGCTCGGAGGCACGGGAATGTCGGCCGCTTGTGGCTGGTTCGAACTTGATGCTGTCGGATTCTCCGAATGTCCAGGAAGGAAACTTCTCGGAACAGACTTCGGAGGTGCCGGAATAGGTTCGTCATGTCCCGGCAACTGAACCTTAGAACGTTTAACCTGAAACTTCACCTTGGCCTTTGGCAAAGCATCAGTTGAGTCCACAGAAAGCTTTCTCATGTGCTTGCTGTGACGTTCACGATTCTCCGGAACATATGGTTCTGGGATGAACAGGATCCGTATCGATCGGAAAACCTATCGGCGGTTGACCCGGATCATCTGGCGGACGGGATTCACTCGAAATCTCCGGCATTGCCTCTTCCGGATCGCTCGATGGATATCCGTGTTGCTCCAAAGGAACATCGGGATTTCCGAACTGATTCGGAACAGCTGCGGGACCTGTCGGAGGTGGTCCCGGAGGTTGTCCACCCTGATGATCATCAGGGTTGCCACCCGGTCCATCACCAGGCGGATTCATATCTTCATCGTCTGGATCAAAATACTGCTGTTCCCCCGAGACTGGATTTGGCTCATAAGCCATATCATCATCCATTGGTGGTCCGTAGTCTGGAGGTTGACCCCTTGGATCCTCTAGAGCTACTTCATCAGGAGTCACAAGGCGCTTCACAGCGCCTGTCGTCTCTGCCTCAAAAACTATCATACTCCAATGATCTATCAAAAACTGTTCATGATGAGGAGACAGTTGTGACACAAACATAAAGAAAACCTGATGGTATTTTCCTGGCTTCCACATAATCAACACTGCATCATCTTCAGAATTGAAGAGAGGATGCACTCTACCAAAGGTACCACGATAAACCTTACATCTCTCAAAATACATCTGTGGCAAGGTTCTTCGTCTAATCTCCTTCAGGCCTGGAATCAATGACACAATTCGCGAATCAGAGGATGTTGTCACATCAAACTCTGATCTCTGAGGTAGTGCATCTACCTGCCTCAAGGTTCTGATCAGTTCAGTAGTAGTGAACCTTTGTGGTAGTATATGTCGAAGTGGAACCGGAATTTCCGTCGTCTCTTCCGTTCTCACGGAATTCAACAAAATTGACTGATGAGCTTCTCTCTCTAACAAAAGAGCTGTTCCACACAAACTTCCAGAGTCAAAATTCTCCAGAAGATCTTCAATAAGGAAACTCTGACGCTTGTCGGAAGTCTCACTATAAGGAAGAAAACGATTCATCTCAACCAGAAATGAAAATGGAAACTTCTTCCATTCAGGATCCTTAAAGTACTGGTTGCTTCTAGTGGCTTGCACTGTTTTAGCTTGAAATGAACAGTCACCAATACCTTTCCATCCTTGGCAGGATGCATAGGAATGGAAGACTGTCACGTAACTAATTCCCTTAGGAAAATAGCAGAAACAGTTCATATTCACATCAAAAGTAAAGACCGGATTCACCAAAGACGAAATGAACTTCTGCAAAAACAAACAAAACTTGTTTCCCTTGGGAACAGTCACAAACACATGTTTCTTCCTTCTCAACTGCCACTCGATCACATTACAACATAGCAACCAAATAGAAGCTCTGTTCTGTTTGGGAGAAGGGTTGTTGATCACTATACAATGGGGCTGCAAACTCTCAAGTTGCTGCCAAATACCATCTTGACCCTTCAGAGTGGAAAAGTTGTATCCTGCCTTGAAATCCATAGGCGATGCAACTCTAACTCCATTCTTTGAAAGGAACCAAGATAATCCACTGTTTCCATGAAGTAACTCAACAACGTCAGGATGATCATCATTACAGAAGAAAAAGGACTGTTCTCCAAATTCGGCATCAACATACAGTTCGTGATCCTCACGTAAGTTCTCCGGATTCTCATCGTCTAATGCCGGTATGGAAACATCATGCCACTCATCATGATCACGTCTAATCTTCGACTGATTCACACGTACCACTGCCTTACCAGTGTTGGTTTGGACCATAGCTCCTTCTTGTCCAAGTACTGTGGCGCGAACCCAACGTCCTTTATCCTTGAACTTTGATGAATCCTGAGTCCAAATAAAAACCTTCTCTCCTTGAAAATATGGACCGTCACTTGGCATAGTCCTTCTTGCAAGATCTGCTTGAAGGTCCTGAGCTTGTCGTGCTTCTTGATGAGCTCTCAAAGCTACACGTTGTAGTTCCAGATTTGTACGATCTTGTGCGGCTGCACTAGCTGACAATTGCTCCGGGCTTGCGGTCTCAAGGTCAAAAAGATCTGGTGGGCGTCTTCCAGTTGCTATCTCTATTGGTGAATATCCACTGATAGTCAACTGACAATTTCTTGCCCACACTACTTTCTTGACCACTTCTCTGACCGTAACACCACGAAAACGTGGGTCGTCCAGATCTACTTTCATAACATGCCACATACGTTTGAACAAAGGTACAGCTGTCTCTGCTCGGTTCGGCCAAGGAGTTCTTGGCCCACAAGGACATTGTTGTATACCATGAAACCTGTAGTATTCAACAAAAGCATCTGTGAAAAAGGCTTCGTCTCCTACGATGGCCTTCGGAACACAATTGTTCTCATCAGACCATTGTCTCAATGCTTGGATGGTGGTTTGATCTATGAGGTCTTTCTGTGCCGTAGCCCAGAGAAGATTTGTGGCACCATCAAGAACAAGTAGAATGATATACTTGTTCTTGTGAAGTTCAACCTCACAATGATCAGCAAAAACAACATCACCAAAAACATGAAGCTCTAATTCCGGAGACTCTGGCTCGTGGCGGAGGTGCCACTGAAGTGTTACAAACACGGCAGTTCCTGACAACTGATTCATACTTCTCTAAAACAGAGTCAGGAAGCTTCAACATAGAAACACGTCTACGAAACTGAGTAGGACTCATATGGTAGTGCTTCACATGAAGCTTATAAAGCTCTACCTTGTCCTCCAGTCTCTGCAACATCTTCCTATATGCCGGTGTCATTGCAACTACTTCACTACCAGGTAATGGGATTGAAATCCGCCTAGGCTCAAGAGCGCCGTCACCTGGTTCAAGTGGTTCATGTTTATCACTTGATGGTCCTTTTGATGCTTTAGGAATTTCTACAAGTTCACCTTCTGGCCTCTCAGGTGGTTCTGAAGGAGTATAACCCTCAGGATCATCACCTTTTAAATCCTGTGGAGGCTCAGATGGTTTCGACTTGTGTCCTTTCCAAAATGGATCAAAACCCTTTGAAGTATACCGAAACTTCGGCGGCATGGGCTTTTCCGCGGCACTGGATGGTGCACCTTCCTTCTCTGAAGAGAAGCCTGGTTCCCTGTCCTTTGCAATGGGAAGCTTCTCTGAGGAGGAGCGCACCACTGCATCGGGATCACCAATGCCACGGTGCTCAATGCCAGCCTTCCTGATCTTTAGATCTGGAATTTTGGCATCTGGCTTGAACTTAAAAATTGTTCTGCCACGCCATTCATAGCCAATTTGTAGGTCCTTCCATTTTGCCTTGCGCCAATCATCTATCTTCTTGATCTCTTCTCCACCTTCTTTCTTCTTGATGATTGTCAGTCGCAAGTCTTCCAGCAAGTCAGTGTCTACAGGACAGGACTTAGTTGCTGGGAAAAGAATCTTCCTGTAATCCTTGTGGTGACGTGTCAGTTCTCTCTTGTGAAGATCTACTTCCCAGTAGTCAACCACAGGATATGCATGCTCAGCTTCATCTTCATCACTATTGTGATCAACCGAAATATGGCCATATTCATAGTGAGTGAAGTGAGAGTAAAAGCTCTTCTCGCGCCGAGCCTGCAAACGCACGTCAGACAGATACCATGCAATATCTTGGAAGTCCAAAACAAGATGAGTACTGGCTGCAACCTTCAACTCCAAAAATTTGATACCAAGAGGCACCGATGTCAGGTAAACATGTTGAGGTGTCAGCCTGAGTTCAAAGCCTAAGTTCCTCATCTGTGGCAAGCTCATAAGCAAGGGGACTTCTCCTTCTTCAACTATGTCGAACTCTGTATTATGGATCGTCCATGCACGATCATACATGTAAATCACCAGTTTCTGAGAGCAAGAAGCCTTCTGAGAATTGGCAAAGTAAAACTTGCTCTTGGTAGACTCAAAAGAGTACCATAATCCACAGTTTGGGTGATTGTCGACATAGTTACAAAAATAATCGACTGCACGCCTTGATCCCATAGCTCTAGTGCATCCAATGTCCAGGATTGCAATAGTTGGCGGGAAGCGATTCTCAGTCAAAAATGAAATAGCCTGCATCTCCTTCACTTCTTCCTCAGCGCTCATAAGCGCAAAGCCATCAGGAGCATCTGTGAGCGTCTCCTTTGACAAAGAGTACCTCACAGGGGCACTCATGTCATCGAAGATCATCTCACCATTGTTGACCTTACAGTCAGCTTCATCTTGACATGAGGTCATCATGCCTGACAGCAAGTTCACCTCACTGTCATGGACTTCAGCTGCTGTTGTCACACAATGCGCAAAGAAACCTTGGTGGCTTCCTGATGCTTGTGAAGATCTTGAAGGTGCAGGCAAAGAACGTGGCTGTTGTTGATTTGCATAGTTTGCATCCTGTTTGCCATCTCCTTTATCTTTTCCTTTTCCTTTCTGGCCTTTTCTCTTGCCTTTTCCTTTTCCTTTGTGGGAAAACCATGCTTCTTCAAGTTGTTGCCAAAAGTCATGGGCATCTTCATGTTCTCCTTGAAGATAGTCATTCATATCTTCGGCAAGAATAGCATCATATGCTACTTGGTTTGACTCCCAAGTGTCCTCATAAGGATTCTCTTCAAAATACTCAACTGGATAAGTTGTCGATTGCTCATCAGCATAATGGCCTTTACCTCGTCTCTTTCCTTTTCCTTTTCCACGAGGTCTGAAGAATCTGCGGCCTGATCTTCCTTTACCTTTTCCTTTTCTTCTTCCTTTTCCTTTGCCTTTTCTGGCTCTTCTTCCTTGGAATCTCCTCTGGAACCAAGAGAAGTTCTGTTCATCATATACCCAAAAGACATCGTCCAGGGCATCAAGGAATCCTTCTGTTCCATCTTCTTCATCTTCGGCCCAATAGCCATATGTACCATCGAGTTCTCCTTCGTCTAGTACGAGAAATGATCTTCTACCTCCAGCACCTGTTGGCTGCATCAGAGGATTGTCTACTGAAGTCTTTGTTGTGCAGAACATCTCAATGAAGACTGTCCTCAACTCTATTGTCGTGTATTGCTGCAGGACTCTACCACGATGGGTCATCAAAGAGGTCAAAGTGTTCCTCTGGTCCTGAGACAAATCCGCAAGTGACAGCATGAGTAAGGCAATGAGATTCTCTCCTACAGGAAAATCATTCTGATGAAGAATTCTCAGATTGCCATTGACATTCTGCATGATTTCCTGTACTCTTTCCGCTTGGAGCCACTCCATTCATCGCTGCATCTGCTTGCATCTGAGCTTGTACCTGAGGATGTACTTGTGTCACTGGATCCAACATGTCCATCCAACTGCTCATAAGCCTTTGGAGTAGGATCTGAAATCTTGTCATCCATTTCATCATATCAGCTGATTCGCGATTGAAGCGCACGAATTGCATAAACCTATACAGGAATACATTGGTTGATCCTTTCACAAAATATGGACGTAGTACTCGTTTGAAGTATTCTACTCCTGCTCCTGGTGGATCATTCGCCTTCAATGCATCTCTGTCTAATACTCGCTTGTATACAGCTGCTTCTCCTTCTAGTCGGTTTCTCAATGCTGGTCCTCTCTTCTCATCCTCCAGCTCGGTGATATCGCACCAATCGTCTATGGCATCCTCATAGGAAAACCATGAAGTCTTTCCATCATAAGATGGGGGCACCTTTGTAGTGACCTGTGTTGTCATTGCTATCGCTGCTGGTTCTCTTCTCACATGCCTATTCACGTAGGCTGCTGGCTCATAAGCCACATCCGCATCAGGCTCTTCCCAGTCGTCAATCCAATCCATGGCCGGTTGCCCACAAGCAGTTCTATGCCTAGGAAAGGAGCTCACCTGGGTCTTCCAGGATCACTGCTCCGCTACCACTGAAAGAGTGACTAGGGCGTACACGGTTGAGGTGCAGACCGCTAGTGTCTTTTATGCGCAGAGTCTTATCCTCTTAGCGTCTTGAGCCTTGTGGCAGTCAAGCATGGACACACTAGATAGGCCACTGGAGTGGAACCTGTACAAGTAGGCCTCTACATTTCAGGGTGGGTTCATTCTTCAATAGTACCCCCCCCATCGAAAGAATAACAAAACACCCCTCCTATAGTTGTAACAATAGCACCCCCCCAATTATAACGACAAACCGGATCCTTCTTTAAGGCCGTTGTAGCACAGGATCCTTCTTTAAGGCCGTCGTAGCACGGGATCCTTCTTTAATGAACTGGAAGAGATCGACTCTCAGTGACATAGGCCATATGTCGACTTTTCGAGCCACTACCACGTCGAGAGCGGTAAAGGCCAGGTGCCCGAACACCATCTAGCGAACGACCTTCCAGGTTGGTCAACCTGCAAAGTATCCATCTTTTGACCCACAGTCTACACAGTAGCCCATGGGCCCACATCTTCCGGGGGTGGGCGTTCTCCTTGACCAGGCCTTAAAGAAGGACGCTGTGCCACGAGGGCCTTAAAGAAGGATCCTGCGCTAAGAGGGCCTTAAAGAAGGATCCTGTGCGACGACGGCCGTAATGAAGGATCCTGCGCTACGATCGCGATGGCCTTCGACTCGCGTCCGAGCGTGCGCGGCCCGCGTCTGTTCACAAAAGCTGAGTCTCGGCGTTCCATCGGCCGGGGGGGCCCCCCCCCCCGCTTTTTAAGTTTGCTCGCTCGCACTCGTGTTCGTGTAGGAGTGTACCCCTCGTTCGACTACAACCCGACGCAGTGCTCTCACGGACCACTCTCCATCACCATTGTGGAGAGAACATCACCGATATATCGACACCCCAACACTTGGACGGTCCGAGCCTTTTTCACCATTCTCGGCTGGTGTGATCTCCACGGCTATTAGCGACACGCTGTTTGTATATACACAAACGTTGTGGCTGTCGATGGCTGTTTGATCTCTTCCAGACAATTCTCCTTCTTTATGGCCTGTAAGAAGGATTCGACGAGGGGGTTTAAGGCCATCGTAGCACAGGATCCTTCTTTACGGCCGTCGTAGC
>CAXAMN010015535.1:84357-115580 GCA_963970005.1 Durusdinium trenchii | reverse complement strand
GTTTAAGGCCATCGTAGCACAGGATCCTTCTTTACGGCCGTCGTAGCACAGGATCCTTCTTTAAGGCCCTCGTAGCACAGGATCCTTCTTTAAGGCCCTCGTAGCACATCATCCTTCTTTAAGGCCTGGTCAAGGAGAACGCCCCCCCCCCCCCCCATGGAAGGGAACGACGACACCCCCCCCCTTTCATCCTAGCAACTCGCCCCCCCCAATTATAACGACAAACTCCCCAACCCCGCCATTCGGCGACGATACCCCGCCCCCCTTTCATTCAAGGCCTGGTCAAGGAGAACGCCCCCCCCGCCATGGAAGGGAACGACGATCCCCCCCCCCTTTCATTCTAACAATTCGCCCCCCCCCCAATTATAACGACAAACCCCCCAACCCCGCTATCGAGCGGGTATGGCGGCGCGAGCGCCTCGATGCGTTGAATGTGCGAGTCATCTGCCACCATGCCGGGCCTCAGCAAACAAGCTTGGACCGTGCTAAGCAGTCAATGAGTCATGCTGCTTTTGACTGTTGGAGCTCTTTTGACTGAGACCAATGAGAAAAATACTAGCCTTTCTGGCTGAAGCTCGCTCTGAAGCGCTGGCAATGGGGGTGCGTATTGGACTTGCGGGTGCGACTCCTGTCCTGGAAAGGAAGGAATTCCAAACAGCTTGAAGAGAGCAGTTCAGAACTGGGAACTTGAGGCTTCAAACCAAGGACTTTTAACAGGTGGCTTTTGAGTACCTTCAGCCACTTCATGGTCTGAACTTAGGCCACATATTCAACGCATGCCCTGTGATCCCTTGTGTACACCTCGCTTACAGTGAAACAAGTAGCCTCCTTAGCTGTCTTCTCGGGCCATTCACCAAGGCAAACCATGATTCTTTAGAACATCCTGGCCTGCTGCCTGTACAGCATGGAGCTTGTCAACCAAGGTAGAGTTCTTGAGCGGATTCACAGGCTCCTGTCAAAGTCGCATGCTGCATCACGCTGCTCTGCTTTAGTGCGAGTGGACAAATGTTTTCTATAGTTATGCATTTGAAAGCTCTTTGTGGTGACTGCCATTTGCGCCTCCATTTGGTAGTGGAGCTCACCCTGCTCCAAAGCAAGCTCTGCTTCGTCCTGTCGCGAGCTCGCGAAGACATACGTCCATCCTTGCCATCTGTGCTTCCTTGCCATCTACTGTGGATGATTGGTAGGTACTTGGCACCTAAGGCTGCCCCAATTCCTTGGATCCGAACATGTCTCAGTCCTGCATCTCCAATTTCCAGACCTGAGAAAGCTCACACTCAATGAGCGTATCAGAAACTGGCGCACAGAACAGCGAGAAGCAATAAAATTGCTTCACCAAGTGTCCCGTAAGCGTTTTTGAACTGCCGCGACAAGGTCCCAAGGCAGCTGAAGCTTCAAACATTCATCCTGCAGCAAACAAATCTGTCCATGATGTCGGTGAAGCTCATACAAAGGAATATTCCTACATTGCCTTTTGGTGTGAACATATCAACTCATATCAACCCCCTCAATCAGGCACGCACCTGGGAGAGACACTCCAAATGCCGGAGCGAAGTCACATTGGAGTGTTGCAGCAACCTCAGTCCAAAATAGCATCGACTGGCACTACAGGCTTGACGGTCTTGGCATATTGAAATGATGTTAATAAAAGTCAAAATGATGTATAAAAATTTAACAAATATAACTATAACTTATGACTTATGATATCAAAGACTTTGAAACATCCTCATCATCCTTTACAAGCAGTGGAAAGCAGGAAAATGACAGGTGGTGCTTAAAAATGGTGCAGATTGCTATATATCTACTCCAAGCTGATTCGAGGTTGGGGAGTGGAAGAAAGCGGCCTCCTATCGGCCTCCGCTAGGCCTCCGGGCCACAGAAAGCGTTCCGAGTTCTGCGCCATCCCCAGGAAGTTCCTGTTTTGTTCCGCCAGGACGAGACACTCAAAAAACCTCGGACATGACCTCATCCTCGGATAATCCTATCGGATAAACCACCTGCTTACTCTGAAGAAAGGACCGATCCCCAAGGGACAATGCTCCAAACTGATGAAACAATGAAACAGGTTCAAAGCTCTTGATGCACAGGATTATTTGCAGCTTGGCCACATGGTCTCGACCACAAGCGCACCCATTTCGCTCTGGGCCTTCTCCTGAAGTCGATGGAATGTCATGCTGCAGGTCAAAAGCCACAAACTGGACATGTGCGCAAGGTCCAAACTCCAGAGTAGCAACCCTCCCTTTCGGACAAAAGTCCTGTTAGAGTGGACGCCCATCAAACCAACCAAGTTTTAGACTCGACTATGACCCATATGATTAGATTGTTACAGAATGCTCTGATTTCCTACAAATAGTTCAGATCTTGCTCAGCTCAGTTCTCCAGAACAAAAAGACTACTGTATCTCGTTTCTGTTTTCTAAAATGCCGACATCTTTGCTCCAAGCTGCTTCGGCCGCCGCACTGGCAGCTGGTGGTGCCACTGGTGCCTCACGGACTTGTCGAGCACCAGATCTGAGACTGGACGTGCAAAGCAAAGAGACCCTAAACCTCAAAGCCTCCTGTACAGTTCTTGAGGAATGGATACTGATATACAGTGAATTGAAAATTGAAAGCACCAAAGGGTCAGTATAGCTTTCCTCCGCCAAGGAGTGCTTCCAAATTAATCATCTTGTTAATCTTGTTGTTTGTCCAAACGTGCAGACTCTGATAGGTTTTTCTCATCATGCAGGTCTGAATTTGTGTTCATCCTGGCCATGGTTTACATGAAGGTTTAGTTTAATTACCGCTCTTCTAGCAGTTATGCCATCCTGGTTGACAATGAAGTGGGTAAAAGACTGAGCCCCAGACCTGCTTCGCCCCCTTGGCAGGAGGCTCTTCCACATCTGGGTGGGAAGCTTTGGCCTATAGGGAAGGCAAGCGCTGCTTATTTCTATGGAGCCCGGCGATGACCAGGATGTCTTCTCACGTACTTTTTCTCTGCTGTTAGATGTTCAATTCACATGGTCAACACCCTATCTCCCTAGAATGACTGTACAATACTAATTATACATATAAAACCCTTGGAACGGGTCAACCACATCAAAAGGATGCTGGCGTCCTTCAAAGTTGGGAAGTGACACTTGATCTCTCTCAAGAGTCTGTTCTCGGCTTCAGGCCGCTTCACGCGCAGGTGCTGTTGCTTGGGCTGCTGGGGCCGCTAGGGCTAGGGCCTGGCTGTGGGCGGAATGGAGCTATCTTGGGTAGGTTAAACTTTAATTCTTTTAAAACCATCCCAGGAATATACATGAATATACCCAATCAGGATACTAGGGTTCCATGATTCATAGAGATAGCTGCTTTTCAAGATTATTCCAACCAGTTTGGCAAGCCATGCAAGACATTGCACGCGCAAACAGCGCATATTTGATCATATTTGTTTCTTGTGACACGGCTCCAGTTCCGTCTTCAGATGTTTTTTGTTTCATGAGGAAAGATGGCCTGGTAGTATTCTGCTCCTGTAACTCCTATGGTTGAGGTTTTGATCGTGATGATGTGTAATTCACTGCTATATTTGGTGCAGGAAATCCATGAACATCGCAATGGTGTTCATCCCAATGATGAAGTTTCTCCTTCTCCCTTCCAAAGCAGCAGCTTTGCCCCATGGCGGCTGCGTGCCAAGGAGTATCAGTCCTGTCTTTCTTTTGTTGAATAACACACCAAAGTCCCTGCAGAGCTACCATTGGCCAGTATTGGATGTCCAATTGGAGAAGTGTGCAAGACATCTTTTCCACCAACCACGGCCTATGCCTACCAACAGCGCTGACTGCAGGAAGTCTGAGTCACTGCGTTTGCCCCAAAAGCGGGAACCATGAAGAACATGTTTGAGGTAGCGGCTAGATATTGTTTGCTTTTTTGAATGTTCTTGTGGCCTGCAAAAGTATTAGGAATGTTTAGGAATGTTAGGGATGTTTAGGGGCACCTCGTTTATGTGCCAACGGGGTCTAGACCTCCGCTCACTCGAACCGGCATTTTCCACCAAGGCGTGGATGACCATGACCATGTGTCCATCTTGGTTCATTTAGAGACGGTTGAACCATGTTCAAACGGTCAGGTTAGCTGGTTCCGGAAGGATTTCTTGGACGAAAAGATATGAAACACCCAGTCACGACCCTGGACCCTCATCCGAATCCTTGCGTCACGGGTCTGGGGTTTCTCACCAATCCCGGTCTGGGCTGTTTGGAGCATCAGGGCATGTTGTGTATATGTATATGCATAGTTTCTGGACCATTTCTGGAAGTAGTTAGTGCCTAGACTTGCCGCCTTGATAGGTGGGATAGTTATGGCGTTAAAGAAGAGGATCATAGTAACGTGCGTCGATGACAAGCTTCCAGATGAGTGGTAGACCAAAAATGACAAGACTTCTTGTCTGTCATCAGTGCCAAAAGTATTTGTTGTTGGCCCCATATCGATTCTCTATGTTTCAATGTTTTGGACTCACTCTCTGATAGAGTAGCCCAAATCGGTTCTGCAGGGCTTGGCTCGTTTCAATACCAGTACGGGCAGCCCGTTACTAAAGTACATGTATATTAGGATTTTCGTCAAATATGTAGGATACGACTCGAGTTGCTCTAGGGTCCTTCAGGCTGACTGTGCATGCACCAAGGTCCATACGCAAGACAGCTTCTCGCTCTGCGCGCGTGCTTTTGATCGGAAGAACGGGCCGCTGCGTGATTGACAAATCCTGTATGCGCAGCCGGCTCGTTTTTTTTGACTTTATGGTATGCGCAGTGAAGAATGTCATTGACACGCGCTGAACTCTTTGGGTTTCAGCGGGTGAAACTGGAGCCATCAGGAAGCTCAGAAGTTTCCACTTGAATCCTCGATCAAATGATAAAACTGAGAGCATCAAAGGAAATAGGAATCGTTGCAACACGAAGCTTGACGAGGCACAGCGGGCCAGCGGGGCTTGCACCAGAAGTTCAAGCAATTCCGCGCGAAACCATGGTCAAAGGGATTCCTGCACGCCAAATCACGCCCATATGTCTCACAAACCACGCGTCTCCAGCGCGCAACCGCTGCAGTGGTTTTTATGATCCGATTGGGCGCTGCGCCTGTTCTTGTCATAGATGAACTCTCCACGGTCGAAAATTTCATTGAACCTCACGCATGGACTCGCTCTCACTTATCGGCGCTCGCAAAGATGCTATACGACAATGTGCAGACGGGACGCTCGTCATCCGACAGCTCCTCGACATAAACATTGTCGCCCTTACTGGTGTTGTTTGCCTTGCAGTTCAAAGGCAGCTAGAGGCATGAACCTTGATTTCACATGAGGCGCATGCAACGTAGTGTTGGTTGCTCCTCCACTCTTGCGCCAACTCATTCCTGCGCTCCATCAAGAAAATACAAAATTCATCAAGAATCTACGTGGGAGGGGCAGTGCTCTGCAACTGAAGAAAAAATTGAATAGTGCCTGGAGATCAAGCCAAAATGAATCTTCATTATTGGCCTGAGTCTGGATCAGCGCATTTCCCAGCATGCATCACCGTGATGCGTACCGTACGGATACGCTGAGGAGACTGCCCAGCAACAGCCAGCAGGGCCACTGAGTACCCCAAGTGCAACCTGAGGGATCGAGAATTCTCAGTAGCGATGCTCTTTGTTCCTATAGTAGTTTCTTGCTCCTAGTAGAAAGGCCAGGAACACCTAGTAGTTTCTTGTTCCTAGTAGCGATGCCCTTTGTTCCTAGTAGCGTCCTTGCTCCTATATCTCCGGCGCGAAGCACTCTCTATCTATCTCTGTCTCTCTGTGGGCACGACGCAACGGCGACTTCGGCGTCCAATGATCCCTGCAAGGTCAATGGCGCAAGCAGAATGCAAAGCGCAAGCAGAAAGCACAAGCATTGGCACCAAGAGCGACCTCCTCGGCCAACAAAATGGCAACCCATAGATCCATGAGAACGCCGAGCCTAAGAGTTGTGGGGCCCTCCCTGGCTCTGGAGTCTGTGCCACATCTTCAAATTACTCTTTCTTCGAGTTGACTTCATGTCTCCATTCCAATCAGACTGGGCCCAAAACAGCGCTATGGCAATGAAACCTCGGCGATTCAGGATGGACGTTCTTTGAAAATCTCAAACCTAAAGAACACTTGAGCGGGGAAACACGAAAGGTAGAGACGGACTGGGTAGCTGTCGGGACCTTTTCTGGTGAGGGACTGTCTCTGGTGTTTCAGGAACGTGCCCCTTGCTCAATCATGGATGAAACCAACAACGCCAGAGAGCACAAGAAGGCTCAAGAGGAACACCGTTGCGGTCAGATTGCGCCACACGGCTCTGCAGAGAGGCTGCGTTGCGTCGACGCTCGTTTGTGTAAAGGTGTGTGAAAACAGGCGCGCGTAAAAGTCGCAACGCGCAAACGCTCGCGAGTGTACCAGCTATGGTCCCACGGCTGCGCGCACTGTGTCAGGATTACAGGCCTGCACGCGTTGCGTCGAAGCCGCAGTGACCAACCCCCCTCGTAAGGATAGTGCTGGAGGGGTGCGGCCGGTACTGCCAGGGATGGACGTCACGCTATGGTGGGCGGCTGATGGGAGGGCGCGTAGATAGCTGTGTAGTGGTGCTCCACGATGCGGTAAGATTTCGCCACGCTAGGGTATATAAGGCTGAGTCGAATGGTGTTCCGCGAAGCGAGAGGTTTCTCCACAGGGCTTTGCAAAGAGGCTGTGTTGCATCGATGCTCGTTGGTGTCGAGCAATATGGTCTGTGAACGCAGTACGCGCTGTGTCAGGCTGCCGGGTGCGCATGCGCGGCATCGAAGCCGCATTGCGCAACCTCATTGCGCAGGGTTCGTGCTGTATTGCGCAACCTCATGGCCAGCGTCGTGCTGCTGTGATTGCTAAGCACATGACTTCACCTTATGCCAGAATGCTAGTAGTGCTGGCGACGAGGGGAGGGGACGGGAATCAACACGCTACCTCTAAAGAAGATAGAAGAAGTACATGAACAACACTTTGAACAAATCGTACACGCCTGTGAAGCATCTGGCAGTCTAAGCATGAAAAAGTGGAAAATGAAGACTTTACCATCTGCTGTTGAAGTACAATGGGGCGCCAATAGAAGCGGTCAATTTCTCGCTGCGTAATCTTTACAACAAATGCGAGACAACCGTTCTGCACCTCAAGGCCAAATGGACCCCACTTGCACACGACTGGAGTTCCGGAGTTCGGGAGCAGTATTTGTACTATCCTGCGCTGAAAAATTCAAGCCCCTATATTTAATCCATCCACTTCAATCCACTGGGTGGACGTGCGCAACAGAGGTCAGTCTTCTTTCATATTGCGCCGCGCCTGTCAAATATTGCACCACAAGGCTGAGGCCTCTGCCACCAACCATCAGGATGAACTCCCGGTGGTTCAGCAGGCCTGGCACGTCCAGCCCTGCAAAAGAGCGAAGCTCTCACACTCTCACACGATAGGAATTGAGACTGAGGTTGGTGCCGATGACGTTGTTCACCCATTTGCCTGGGACCAACTTGATTCACGAAGAAGTCGAACAACAGACTAAAGATTTCCTTCTATTTGAAAGCAGGAGGCAGTAATGGTCATAGCGGCGAATTGGATGGTCATACTGACGCGACCTGATGTTGGACAGGATCACACGCGACGTGAGATAGGCGGTACAACACAGTCTCAGTCTGACAAAGCAACCCAAGCAAACAGACCAAACACAGCATAAATTGCCGTTGTATTTGCTGCTCGGACATCTTGGCAAAAGACTTGTGGGCACGTTGCGGCAACCCCTGTCACAAGCATGTCGTGAACTCCAATCCAAAACATGTTCTTCCTGAGCTAAGGCTACCTTAACCTTAACCTGTGTTTTCTGCGCCTCTTCGATGTCGTGGCTCACATTGCGCGTCCTCCTCGATAGACCGGGGTCGGCGTTGATCGTGTACCTGGTTTTCAAGCGTTCGGCAAAAGCATGCGAAAGCGGCATGTTTCGCCGTGGGCACATCATGCACCCCAGAGTGATCAAAAACAAGACACCGAAGGTCGTGTAGAGTGCCACCTCGACGGGAAATGCGCACTCTAGGCTTTTATGTCCTTTCAGCACAGAATGGTGGCCGAGGCCTCGCGCATTCCCGTTGCCCTGCAAATTATAGGGATCTGGATGAGAAACACACAGATTGCTCCCGCCACCTCAAAAAAACATCACAAGAATGCATGAATGCACTGATTGCAAAAGGCAAACGTAAAGGACTTCAGGATGGCACAGTCGAGGAAACCAGAGCCTTATAAGTGGCTCAGAAATGTTTGACTCAAAGGGTTTGACCACACCCGTACAAATATTTGGGAACAGGGCCGTTGGAAGAAACGGCTTCCAGTCGATTCCGCAATAGACATATTCCAGTTTCCTTGGGAAGCTTGCCACACTGCGCACAAGCTAAAAAATATGGAATTAGGCACCCGGACTTGTCCTCGGCGACCGACTGTTCATCGTCAGGCTCAAGTTCTTCCTACACCCCAACGCATTACAAGTAAGTCTTCCTGAGACAACATGACCCAACTGGTTGGTCTTCAAGTCATTGTGCCCAAAGTCACAGTCGTGCCCTTCAAACACCTATCTTTAAAGGTCTAGTGACAAATTCTGCAAAGAAACACTAGTCTTTCACATACAATTTGTCTCAGACGCGGCGCCTCCTTAGCTTGTGTGGAGACAGCTGTCCTCGGCATATTGTTCAATAATCCGTAGCAAATCCAAGGGAGGAGACTTGAAACACGCGATGCTGGTACAAAAGCCATCTTCATCCCTGCTCTGAGCAAGCGGCACAGTTGTCAACGTTTGGTTGACGGGTGAGGCGTCATTCCTGTGGTTTGCGCTCACTCATGATCCACTTGACTGGTGCACAAACAAGCTGAAGCTGTCTGTCATGGCAGGTGCCATAAGTTGCATCATATGTTGGTACCTTCGCGGGAAAAACAAGCAGCAAACAAAGCATGCGTTTGCAAAACTGTGTCATCATCAATATGTTACGCTGTTACACGACAACCATGAAAAACATCAGATCTTGCAGCGGCACGGTGGACCATGGTCCCCCATATACACAGCCGGTCGAGGCTGCAGAGCCACTGCCGGCAGGTAGCCTAGGAAAGGGTTGGAGACAGGTTCCCTCACAGTCCTACTCCAAAAAGGTCAGTGGCAGAATGCAAAGCACGGAATCAAAGCGCCTGATACAATTACGCATTGGCACAGTAAGCGTGCCAGAGCGTGTCTGAAGTGTCAGGAAAATTCAAGAGGGACATGGCTGTGTAACGCTGCATGTGTGTGTGCCAACTCCTGTTCCCAAGGAGTTTGACCACATGAGTCAATCCCCAATGAGTTCATTCTACTTTAATGTACCTTGTACAGTCATGCAGGGGGGCAATGAAAACTTTGGAAGGCATTGCCCAACGAAGGCCTTTCCATTGCGTTGCGACATGACTTTGGGACGGTGAAGTCACGTACCTTGCTTTGACTGTTGCCAGTCTTTTACTAAAGTGCTAGTGTGTGACGTTCAACACTTCAAGTCTCTGACCCTTCGAAGCTTGCGGTTCCTTCGAGTCAAGGTCTAATGTAACCAGAAACTAGCCCACAGGAAGTTCCAAACTGATATAGCTCTTGCAAGTGTGGATCTAAGTGTGTGCGCCGCAGCATCGTCCCACTGGATCCCTTCGGAACTTCGGGGCGCTTTGAGCATAGACCTAAGAGGGCTCTCCACCGGATATTCGTCGTGTTTGATTCTTGCTGCTACGACGCAACACACCAGAGAATGTCATGACATGCCGCTAATGTAACCACTTGTACGTTTCACCTAGCGGCTAGTGTATTTATTCACTTTGATGTTTTCTTGCTTCCTCTAGCTGTTTCTCTTCGTTTTCTCGGCCTTCTTTCGTTGCCAGAGGCTTTTTATGCCTAATTTAGGTGTCTTTCATATCACGCGGCTAACGTATTCACCTGGAAGCTTCACACTGAGTAATTCATGCACGGTCTTGCTTTCTCTCCTTCGCAGTTTCTCTTTCTCAGTCTTTCCTTCGTTGCTAGAGGCTTTTAAGTTCCAGGTCAATTTTCGGTCAAGGGAGCGCCGATACGGCGTAGTGTGTGTTTGTGTGTCAACTCCAGTTCTCAAGGAGTTTGGCCACATGAATCAATCCCCAATGGGTTCGTTTTACTTCAACTTACCTTGTACAGTCACGCAGGGGGGCAATGAACACCTTGGAAGGCAATGCCCAACGAAGGCCCGGCATGACTTTGGAACGCCGAAGTCACGTACCTGCACCCATTTGAGGCTTGGCCGCGCTGTAGACTGTTGAACAAGCTGCGACCCCAGTCTTTTACTAAAGTGCCAGTGCGTGATGTTCAACACTTCAAGTCTCTGACCCTTCGCCTTGCGATTACTGCGAGTCAAGGTCTCACGACTAATGTAATCAGTAAGTAGCTCACGGGAAGTTCCAAACTGATATAGCTTTTGCGAGCATGGATCTAAGTGTGTGTGTGTGCGCGCATGTATCTAGAGGTGGACCGGAGGTGCATTCTCGTGATAGGGTTTACTGACAGTTCTCACGCACGCAGTTCCAGGTTTATAGTAGGGAACCAACCACTAGAGCCGATTGCCAAGTAGACAAGAAAAGGCTCAAGAAAAGGCTGAGAACCTCGCCAATTTTGACAGACCGCCGAAATCAATCACCAAAATCACCAGAAGTTCATCGCAAGCAAAAAGACATAGTATCAGCGGGAATCATCCGCTGTGACCACAACCTAGACAGCCAAAAGTGCTTGGTTTCAAGCCTTCAGGGTCATGGGAAGCAGGAAAAGTGTAAAGGCTTGTATTTTAAGCCTTTACTTCTGAATGTAAAGCTGAGAGTCCATGCATGTTTAAAGCTTTGATGGGTCACACCATTAAGCACCCACGCAAAGCACAACTTTGCATGTCTTGAGCCAAAAAAAGTAGAAAAAAAGCATATTCTTTGAGAATATGCTGTATATATTAATATAAAATATATATGGGGAATACCAGGATGAACCTGGAAACGAGGTGGTTGCACCGTGCCGCCCTCCCACGCCAGCTGATCAAGGAAAAAGACTTTTCCATGTTTGACCAAAACACCATTCTCATGATAGTTTTCTTGAACATAGCCCTTAACCACAAATGATGCATTGACAGTTTTTCCTTGATGTCAAACACACACGTGACACATTCACCGTTTTTTCCACCGGCACCGGCGGGCTCATGCTCCAGAGCTTGAAGCTCTCGAAGTCCGGTTCTCATTTGAAGAGAAACAGCTGGGCCAGGGCTCTGTATCGAGACAGGGTGGTTTTCTCAACAGTGTTGACGTGACATCTTGACGCGATGCGACCGATCTGGAGCATCAAGTCTTCTTCGGCATAGCACTGGTCCCACCTAGGATGGAGTCAATCTCTGTTGGGAGTTGGTATTGAAAACTAGTGGAAAACATCCATCACTATCCCTCGTTGGTGGTGTACAACCATTAAACTGAAAAGGAAATGGGTTGACCATGTTTGAAGTCATGAAACCTTGCATTTCGGCGAGTGCTCTGTATGTACAGGGTCATCTCCAAAAAACTGTGCATCTTTGGTAAAATCTTGTACGCTCGACGATAATCTTCACGCTTTCGGTCTTGGGAAACCAACCGCTGGTACAAGACAAGACCCCTTTGGCCAGACTCTGCAACATCTCGAGTCACCTCTTCGCTGAGGAAGGGTCCTGATATGTCAAGCAAGTATTGAAACCTGCAGAAGGCATAGATGGTTTTGTAACGAAGATCTCCACCTGGGGATTGGTTCTTTTCTTCAAGCAGGTAACTTGCGCACCAGTACATCAAACCTTTGGTCATTGCGGCCTTGTACATGCTTGACAACTCAGGCATTGATCGCCAGGTATCTTTACCAAAGCGAAGTGCACTAAACCGAAATGAACAGGTTGAGACACTCTGCCGGTGTCTCCGGCACCAGCGCTTGTAGTGGGGGAACACGGTCTTTGCCAATAGTTCATCCAACTCTTTCAAGGTGCAACCTACGTGTTTCTTCTCCAGGTGGTCACAAATGAGTGAGGGGATGAGCACGGTGAGAACCCCTTGGTGCATAACGTGCAGCAAGTCCTTAGGTATCACAACACATCGCAACCATTTTGGGTGGGTTGTTTTGGAAAGTTGTTGAGAGTTCACTTCAAAGAAAAACATCGTTGAAATGCAAGCAAAGATCCTCAAGGTTGCGGTCTTTGGTCCAACCCTTGACAAACCGCCACGAAGACTGCCTCCTTCCTTGCAAAACCATGTATTGGCTGTGCGTGAACCGAACCTTGAGGCACTCAGCATGATTGACCCGAAAGTCACCGAACGTCCAGCGCGGATCCCTGGACGCTAAGCAGTGGTCACATATAAAGTTGCAGGCATACCACCTGGTGGATTTGTGCACGACCGCCCGTGCTTCCCAGTCACTCTTGAATCCTGCAAAGTGGCATGTCCATCCATTGGCAAAGTATCTACCAGCTCTGTTATATTCTCGAGATCCTGTTGGGAATGGATTCCCTCGGTGGTCATGCTGTGGCCACCTCCCTGATGCCAGGGTTGCGCAAATGTAGGCCATTGTTTCCCCAACCCTGTCATGACTTGCATCTTTCACAATCATTGCGTCCCGGAGCACAATGATCACCAGCTTACTCATGGTAGAGATGTCACCCTTGTGGCAAGCTGACGTGCAACTGTAAATCCAAAGCTTTTGATTGCGATATATTTTGGCAGCATCCGTGTGGAAGTATAGCGGCGCACATGTTCTGTAGCTTTCTGGTTGGAGGCCAAGTTGTGAAAAGAACTCTTGGCCTTCAGAGTGTTTCCAATACTGCTCACACCGGTCATGAGCCTCCCTTGGATTCTCACTCACCCATCGTTCAAGTTTTCTCATACAAACATGAGATGAACTCCCATGGCCACAGAATAGCCACACCATATTCCAGCTGGATCTCATCCCCCTCCGCGTTCAAAAGTTTCAGGGGCACATCTATTTGAGAAACGTTGACCGTGCACACATCTTGACACCACCTATCAGGGGCACATGTTCCAAACAGTTTCAGACCATACAAGGTTGAAATATGTTCCCAACATTTTTCTTGAACACAAAAATTGTTGACCAGCAAAGGCCTGGAAAAGGATCTCTCTTCATGCTTTCCATGATGTCATTTGACCATTTCCATCGCCAAGTTGCAACGTAGTCCATCTTTGACTAGTTGCACTGCATCTCTACAGGCATCACTAGCTGTTGTGGCCTGGGAGCACGCTTCAAAACGTTGGGAGCTCAAAGAAACATTAAAGGATGTAGCAATGTTCTTTGAACTTCAATTGGTTTTCAAAACACGAATGTAGCACTGATGCATTTCAATTGATGCACTGGGGTTGGCACACCTGAACATAGCTTTCTCAGAATCCGCAACGACGATGAAGAAGCACCATCCAAAACACCTGTTGGCACATAAGAAATCACATTTCCACTCACCTTCCACAATTCACCAGACACTCTGCACCCTATGTGACTGCCAAGGCGCTCCCAGCATCCTTGCCCCTTCGAGGAGGAGACCGGGATCGTGAGCGGGACCTTGAAGCAGACCTGCGTGGGAAGGGGAACCTACCTATAGCGCTTTATACATATGGTCAACATGTCTGGCTGCTCATATCCAGATTTGTTTTTCGACCACTTAAGTTCTCAAGATCCTGAGGCGAACTAATGTGCAAGTCTATTAGCTTGAGCGTGACCTTCCAACAGCCACAAGCAACAACCTATCAAGATGATTACACAGACTATATAGACATGAGTACTTGAACACGACCCAACATTGAAACGCAGTCTGTTGGTAGAACGGCCACTTCCTCAAGAATCCCCAATCAAAACAGGTTGGAAACCAGGCAGTCTAGGCAGTGGCTTCGCCAGTCGACTTACTGCTGCCATCATTGGGTTTCTCCTCAGTCTTGGCCTTCGCTTTCTTGGGGGGCTTCTCTGAAGCCCTGATCAAGGCCTTCCCAAGCTCAAGCCTCTCCGAGGCCACCTTCCTGAGGTTGTCCACCTGAAGTGATACACTGTTTGTCTTGCTTCAGAATGCCTTGACCCTATGCAAAAAACAAAGCCACATATACGTTGCATATTTTTTGGACACCCCCAGACCCTTGTGATGATTTCGGCATAGTGCTTGTTCTTGTTTGCTTTCTGCTGAATCTTTTTTTGCAAGTTCTCAGCTTCACCGTCAAGTTTCACCGCGCACGCTTTGAGCTGAGTAATCAAATCTGTTGACAAAGATAAGGGCTTCAGCTTGAAGGCGAAGTCCCTGAGAGCAGCGCTCGACATTGGACCAGCTCAACATGCGCACACACACATATGTGCAAAACAAAACATGACGCCTGCAACTGTTTGCATCTTTCATGACTTGCGTCAATAGCGTCTGTGCCCTTGAAAGTGGAGTCTCTGGCGTGACCTGTCAGAGACATGTGGTTTTCTAACACCAAGAACTAAAGTCTTTATAGGGCATGACACATTGTGTACTTGGTTGGGGAGCCTTGTCCTTACCATCCTTGTCTTTCTCATCCCCTCCTGACTTTCTTGGTTTCTTTGGGTTTTTTTTCCCTGCAGCTGGGATGGCATCAGCTAGGGTCTTCATCCCCGAGCTGCCAGCGAGCTCACCAATCTGTAAATGCTGCTTGCCATCCAAGCACCCACCACCCTGAGAAGATCATATGAGTAAGCTGTGCTTCTAGAGGAGAAAATGTGAGGGAGTAGCATATAGCTGTCATGAACTGAACACCAAACGCTGATAAGTAACTTCCACAAAGGCCTTTAGGCCATCTGCATCGAGGCTTCCTTGGAGTTCTATTTGAGTTATCTTCTTGAGCTCCCGGATGTCATCAAGATTGAACTCGACCATGACAAAGTAAAGCCATTCATCCTCACCCGGGAACTCCGGGTCCGGAATCACCCTTGGATGCAGGAGAGATCGATGACGAGATCGATGAGATCGATGACGTGAGACTTAAGGCTTGGTGAGTGCAGCGAGTCGGATATGGGGTGGATATGGGACATAGCAAAACCAAGAAACAAACCGAGATCCTTCTTTCTCTTCATGATCAACTTTGCTTTGCGCTCTCCATGGTTCTTGACAAGCCATTGTTCTGAACGAAAACCCCATCTCACTTGGGTCCTTTGCGTTTCCTCTAAACGCCTCTCGAAACGTGCCTCAACCTGCGCAAAGCTGCACCCAGACTCAAGATAATCTTCAAATAGTTTGTCTCGGGTTTCCTGCGACAAGTGGAGTTGAAACGACAAACTAAAAGGTAACCTTGTGTGCGTTTGTAACCTGTATAGGGATATTATGGAGAACTATGGAGAAATAAAGCAAGCGGAAGCTGTCCTTGGACTTGGCGGCTGCCACAATGCGAGCTGGGCACCTCTTTGGGTTCTGGCACCACCTAGTCAGCTGTTGCCACTCCTTCCTATATCTTGTGCTGTTCTTTGGCGCATCCTCATCCTTTGCCTTCTTTGACTTCTTCTTCTTTTTCTTTGTCTTGTCCTTTGCCCCTTCGTCCTCGCTCTCTTCATTCTCTTCTTCGTCAGCCTTACCCTTTGCCTTATCTGTGTCAGTGTCCTTCCTCTCTTTCTTTGGCTTCTTGTTTCTCTCTTTGCCTCTTTCCTCTTTCTTCCTCTTGGTGCCCTTAGCGTCCTCACCGTCCTCACTCTCTGTGCTTTGATTCGGGTTCTTCAGAATGCATTTCTTTGGTTCAACTTCTTCTTCTTCCTCGCTCTTCTCGGATTCATCATCTCCTTCTTCATCTTCATCCTCCTCACTGCTTTCACTCATCTCTTCATCCTCATTCTGTTCCTCATTCTTGTTTGCTTCACTAGATTCATCCGAACTTGAATCTTCTTCCGTTCCATCATCTTTCACCTCCAACTCCTCATCAGAGTTCTTGGACACCAGATCTTCCTCACTCTCCTCCTCCTCCTCCTCCTCCTCACTTTCTTCTCCCTCCTCTTCTTCCTCTTCTGAGCTTTCTTCCACTTTCTTCTCATCCTTTTTGGTCTTCTTCTGTTTGCCCTTCTCTTCATCCTTATTGTTCTTCTCCGGTTCCTTCCGTTCCTTCTTGCTCTTCTCCAGTTCCTTCTTGCTCTTCTCCGGTTTGTCCTTCTCATCATCCTTCTTGCTCTTCTCCGGTTTGTCCTTCTCATCCTTCTTGTTCTTCTCACATTTGCCCTTCTCCTCATCCTTCTTGCCCTTCTCCTCATCCTTCTTGTTCTTCTCTGGTTCCTTCTTGCTCTTCTCCTCATCCTTCTTGCTCTTCTCACATTTGCCCTTCTCCTCATCCTTCTTGTTCTTCTCCTGTTTGCTCTTCTCATCATCCTTCTTGCTCTTCTCCGGTTTGCCCTTCTCCTCATCCTTCTTGTTCTTCTCACATTTGCCCTTCTCCTCATCTTTCTTGTTCTTCTCTGGTTTGCTCTTCTCCTCATCCTTCTTGCTCTTACCATGCGTTTCCTTCACCTCATCCTTCTTGTTATTCTCGCTTTTGCCCTTCTCCTCATCCTTCTTGTTCTTCTCCGGTTTGCTCTTCTCATCATCCTCTTCACCCTCTTCACTGTCGCTGCTGCTGGATGGATCTTGGTTCTTCTTGTCTTTCTTGCTCTCTGCCTCCTCGAGCTTCCTCTTCTTCGAAGCTGCCTGACACGCAGCCATTGCTTTGAAGTGTTCCCACCATTGCTGCATTCGACGTAGAGATCTATGATCTGTTCTTTTGACTCTCTTGGAAGATAGTTTCATTCCAGGAGCTTTGGGGAACTTCCCTGGACACTCAAACCTTTTCCAATAAAGATAGTAAAGCAGGTGTGCCTTGGCATCATCACGCTTTGTCTTGGTCTCCTGACAGGACTTTGAAGTGTCGTTGATCGATCGAGTGTACCACACAAAACATCTAAAGATGTATCAACATGACTTATCAATCTGGTTTCTCCCCAACATAACTCGTTGATAACCCAGTACATGACTTGTTGATAACCCAGTACAGAGGACACGCACTGCGCCTGCAAAGCCGCCAAGATCTCTGTTGCTTTCTCGTCACTCATGTTCTTGCCCGATGCGTTCTCTGCCACGATGGGTGTGACAGTGTCTGTTGCACTAAACGAAATCCTTCTGCAGCTAGACCGGCTGCCACTGCTTTCGTCCCGGCGACGCGGAGATGGTGTGACATACCCTGCTTCCACTTTGGCTTTGGCTTTCTTCAGCTCTTTCGGTGCAGGGCTTCTGCCCCGAGGAGCTGATTTGCTTCTGCGTCTAAACTGTGGCACAGCTGGTACATCCTTATGTTCTCTTTTGGAACGACCCATATCTGCCAGCAACGCTAGCCCAACACCACTCACCCGCTGTAAACTGCTGCAAACAAACAGAAGCTCTAAATGTTGTGGTCACAAACTAGTGTGTTTTGCAGCTGGCCCCAAAAAGCAACTTGAAGCGACACACACAGCTTTGTCTTTTTCACCCCAGAGTAGCAGTTTGCAAATGCAAGCGTATCAATTTACTATGAAGCATTGAATTTGAAGCACTCTGGAGCATGTTATGGGTAGATGTATTTCATTTCCCGGAATTCACGACAAACTTCTGGTGTGGGGACCTTGAAAACTCCAAAAAAATCCAAAGTCGATGGAGTGTGCCAGAACCCAGGAAATTTCCCGGCCTTTCCCGGGTGTTTCCCGGCTTTTTCCCGGATTCCCGGATTTCTATGTGTGATGTTTTTCTGTTTTTTTTGAAAAAAACTTCCAATCCCTCAATCTTCTAAACAATTCCCACCACATAGCTCCAATTGCCGCGCTGCGAGCTACTTACACAGCGCATAGACCACATCGCGCAGGCTCCCTCGATCAGACCAGCCATTGTCCTGCAGGTGTGGGCTCTCAGAGATGAATCAGATATCTTGGAGGGGATGAGGATCGAGTTGAAGACCTAAATTGGTCAGATATCTAATATATATATATATATGTATATAGATATTATAAATGGTAGATATATTGAAATGAACATTTATATCCAAGAATCCGGGAAAAAGCCGGGAAACACCCGGGAAAACCCGGGAAATCCGGGAAAGCGGGAAATCCGGGAATTCCGGGAAACATAGGAAACATTGTCCTTGATGCGATCTCGTTTTGGCATACCAGCTTTGCGTAGCAATTGCCTTGGATATGTGTTGGCCAGCGCACACTTTATAGTATGTTTTGGATCAGCAAATGAAAGGACACACGCCATTGCTCACAACCCTGACTCTTGTCAAGCTGCGCAATATCCTTCATAGAGGTCTTGATATGTTTCTTCTCTTGGGCAAACAACTGTGCCACTGCTGCCCCAAACAATTTGGGGTAATGCTGGGATTGTTTCAAATCCTTGCCTCCGCATACACGGAGGATCCCCGATCCATCGAAATACCTTGGGCGGCAGGCCATGTGGTGTGTGCCATGTGGTGTCGAACTGAAGCATTCAACAACACAGTTTCCCATATGTGCAGATCTGATGCTTGATTGATGTTTCTGAGCCCCAATCTTTGTCGGGCAATGGGAGGTAGAGTTTCTGGATGCAATTGTAGTTGCTGTACAAAAATGTAGGCTTTGGGCCTGGGTGGTTGTAGTCGGCTTGGGGGTCCACATGACTTGCACTAGCTACCCCACGCCTCACGCCATCTTTAGTATACCATAGTATACCTGTATACCTGTAGAGACGCATGACACTTGAGATGGTGTGCCATAGCCGTTGAGGTGTGATTTGCTGGACGATCGAGCATGGAAGATGGTCTACTTTCAGGCCAGGCTCATCCGTGTCCATAGCTTCCAATCCAAACGAACGCCTAGGGCCGGAACAAAGCTGGTCGTCTAGTTGTTTGAGTTCCACTTGACTGTCAGTGTTTATAGTGTTTGTAGCTGCTATCAAGTTGCTCTGTAAACATCAAACGCTTTGCATAGTTTCTGGAAGTCGGGGTGGTACTGCAAGAGAGAGCTCGCTGGTTGTTCGAGAACAAATGGTATCCCAAGAATACAGCACACTGCCATGAGTATGCTGCACCTTGTCACCATCAGGTTCCTAGGTGGAGAGCAGTTGAGCAACTCATCTAAAGCTCACAGCTACATTATGGTGTGGGCTTCTAGTGGAGGTTTGTGGAGATACTTGAGCGGTTTATCGCAATTGTTTTCTCTCAACCATTGGCACGCTTGGCCACATAGCTCCATCTATCGCATCTAAATGCATCTAACTAGATCTGAAAAACTCAACTAGAAGTTGAGCTGCTGGTTGCCCTGGTTCGGACACAAAGTCTAGGCCCCGTGAAACTCTGAGTCCATCCAAGACCAGCTGACCCCCGTTTTCCGGTGTTCCTTGACCTTTCAAGGAACGGCCCCCTCTTCAGAAAGGTTCAGGCCCATGACCTGGGAAGCATCCTTCCATGCCTGGTCAATGTCCTTAGCAAAGGAGATCCTTAGATAGACCAAGCCCTACACATTCAACACTGTCCTTAGCAAGCTCTTTAGATAGACAAAGCGCTGCAAACTCAACATTTACAGTGACGCCTAGTAGCTAGTAAGTAACTAGTATAGTATCGTATAGTGTGTGTGTTCTTTTAACTAGTATAGTATAGTAACTAGTATAGTATAGTATAAGTAAGTATAGTATAGTATAGTATAGTGTAGTATAGTATAGTATAGTATAGTATAGTATAGTAAAGCAGCTAGGGTACGACTTGGCGGATGCCCCCTTGATGATGTCTCCCTCGACGTTTGCTTTCGGTTTGAAAGCCTGTTGTCTCACAAGGACCTCGACCCGGGCTGCTCCCATATGCCTAGGCGATGGATAGGTCCACTGGAAACCCTAATGAAGAAATGGTGTTCATACTCCAACAAAGGGTGATTGAATTGACAGCCAGGAAAAAGTTCAGTGGCCAAGGTACACAGTGTAAGAGTATTGCCCATGCTTCGTTGATTTGGGCCACAAGCAAACTGGCAACGCCTTGATGGTGGCCCTGTAGCATTCATCAAAGGAACCTAACACCCCCTCACTATCTTCAGCTGCTGAAGCATTTGGGGGACGAGCGGAAGCTGCAGTAGAAGCCCTGGTTTTCTGAGCCTTCTTCTTTGCGGAAAACCCCCTTCTTTTGGACTTCTTACGCTTCAGTCTCTCCTGATCTCCCTTCCCATCCGCTTGTTCCTGATCCTGCTGAATACGGACATCGACAGGTGAAGGAAGATCTTCCTGGAGCTCATCCTGTCCATCGAGTCCGTTGGGCTCCTGGATCGGAGACGCTGGGTTCTGTTGGTTGGGTAAAACTTTGGGTGGCAACTCTACAGACCCACCTTTTAAAAGAAACCGTAAACAGTGGAACCTTTTGAGGCCAAACCCAATCCTCAGCCTCATGCTCTGCCCAAAGAGCAAGAGCTGCCCGTTTGGTAACTGGTTCTTTGTCTTGGGGTTCAGAAGCTGGTTCACACTCAGGCTCGTTATCGGACGAAAAAGGAACCAGTGCTCCATTCTTATTCTCACCATCCAAAGCCTCTGGCTTCCAAATGTGGCTCCCAACATCGCTGTCATCCTCAAGAGGTCAAGAGTCCACCGCAATTAAATAGTCCTCTCGACATGTTTAGGTGTTTTCCAGAAATGATGTGTTACATATAAATATGTATGGATATATACATGTTGAGGGCAGGGCCCTTTTTACACCGGCTTGAAACAGCGCTGGTAGGGTCAAGAGGTGGGTATCCAATGTACGCATGTATGTATCTGTTTCAGGGTCAACAAACATATGTAAAGCCAGGACATTTGCAAGTTGAGGGACGCTGACAGTTGAGTCAGACCCATCGAAGGGTGGCACGTCTTTCACCCCCATGAAGTTGTCCGGGATGCAATCCGAAGACCCACTATCCGAAGATTGATCGCCCAAAACATCAGTCTCAGCATTACAGTCCACAAAGGGCTCGTCCGGCTTGCTGCTCTGGGCTTCATGCGGTTTCATTAAGTCCTTCAAGATCTGAACAAATGGGGACTTCGATGAGTGACGAGAATTCTGCCACATCCTGCAAGAAGTCAAAAGACACAAAGAGGTTCACCCTATCCGATGGTGATGGTTGGTCTGCCAAAACAAGAAAAGCCAGGAGAGTAGTCCTCCTGAGTCCTGACCACAACTTCTGCAATTTGACACTGGTTGACTCCATCAAATCAGCCGCGTCCTTACAGTGGGCTTTAGATGTGAATAGATGCGAAGAGGTCACAGCATGCCTTTAGGCCCCCTAGATAAACACCAAGAGGCCATCTCATCAGTAGGTTGGAAAGCCAAGCCCTGGCCACCAAAGGGGATAGCCAAACAACAGTGTCCCACTTTACACGCGCACACATTTGTTTCCAACATCATTGGTTCCAGCCTTGAAATGCTGGTTAAAGCTAGTGAGGATGATCTCCAGCTCGTACTTGCTGGGATTGCGGCTCTTGAAGGCATCCATTTTGAGCAATGCATGAACGCACCAGTAGTTTTTGATCCTCAACGCAAGAAGAATGAGCAGTAGAGTGAACAGAAGAGTACACTAAAGCACCCAAGCAAAGAACAGTGAGCAGTAGAGTGAACAGTGATTGAAGTGTAAGCGACTAAAGCATCTAAGATCATCTAAGAATCAACTGCCTTTCCCTAGTGGGACGCTTCTTGGAGAACTCTCCCACAATCACATTTGAAGTAGGTGTCTCACCCAGTGGCACGATCGCTTCCCTCCGAATTTTGTTTGGAGTAGCCTTGGCCATATCGATACCTAGCAACTGGAGAGCAGGAACAAAGTTTTCCATCCCATCACATGGTCGACAGGACTGCCAGTCCCACTGATCACTCTCCTGAGTGATGAAAGACTCCTCGTCCGAGTCTGGTCGAGCAGCTGCGGCCACAATTGCAACTGCACTCTGAGGTGAATGAACCATGGTACTGCGATCCGGGCTGGCACGACAAGGCGCAACAATCTCACCTGTGGGTATCTGGGAGCGCTGAGTGGTTCGAGCCAACGAAATATGAACTCATTGATTTCAATCTTAGGTGCATGATGCTGCATGTTCATTCAAGCGCCTGCACCTTTAGTCTCACTGAAAAGTGAGCGTCGAAGCTTTTACCATAGACTCCTTCTTGTATTTTACTGTCCAAACCCTCACCAAGTTCTCTCCGGATCATTGACCAAGTGTCCCTTCCGCGACGCTGCGGACGCCAGGTGATCCAAGTGGTCGCTCTTTGCTTCGGCCACTCGTAGCCCTGAGCGAGCGCGGCTGAACTTCATCCATGTCACCCTATGGACTAGAAGACTGCTAGTACAACACCTCCATTTTTTGATTTAGTTCAACCCCACTTGATTAGTGGAAGACGCCCACCCCAACTGGCCTGTTGATCCACACCCACGAACTACAGACCGGAGCCAACCAGAGTAGCCCAGCCTTGGATGGAAGTTCGAGAGATGATGTTTCACGGACGTGCTTTGAGATGATGTTCTATGTGGTTGGAGGCCATCTTTATTAAGGGTTGGAGGCCATCTCTATTAGGTTGGATGCCATCTCTGTTTGCTTGGAGGCCATCTATGAGATTGGAGGCCATCTCTGTGAGGTTGGAGGCCATCTCTATTAGGTTGGAGGCCTTCATGCACTGATCTCTCAACCTCATCTCTGAGCACGTGTGCGAATATGCGTGGTCCAAGCTACGGATCCATAGAGCCGAGCGCACAGTGATAGCGCATACGCAAAGCCTTGGGACACAAACACATTGCCCATTGCCAATCTTATTGTTTGTTTTGCGGTGTTACATGCTCCTTGCACCCGATCTTTGCGATGCGTTTGACCAATTACACTTTCTAGTTTCTTGAATCTTAGCAGCCCAAACCAGAGTTGAAGTTTTGAAGTACACCGTCATCTTGAAGTTCAAACGTAGCTGTAGCCATGCCCAGGGACCTCTCATGACTGCAGCTTTGTACATGTTCACTCTGTTCTGCAAAACCTCCTCACAAAATATCACAGAAAACACATATATAAGATATATATATATACATATATATATATATAGACTATAGTGCACATCGACGCACACTGTGTGGCTCCAATCTTGCCTGAAGCCAGTCGAAATGGATTTGCAGCCAGCAAAGATCTCGGCGCATCCAAGAACCTGCAGTGAACAAAACTGGTGAACCTGGTGTAGTGGGCGGGGCACAGCTAGGAACCTATAGGAGCCTTTTACCTATAGTGAACAAACATCCTTCTTTAAGGTCGCTGTCTTCCACTTGCTAATTGGGTCTGAGTAACACTGGCCGGTGCGGACATTGAACCAAAGACCATGGAACATAGGAAAAGAAGCGTGGCAGGCAAGCCACCCAAGGTCAAGAGATCCAGCCTCGGAAACAAACATGAATGGATCAGCGAACTCAAACAAAATGTTTGCATGACTTTTTGTTTCATGCAAAAGTATAACTTAGTGTTTTGCATGGGTGTTGATCTCCTTAATCCCTCACAGTTTTTTTCTTAATACCTTCCCTCCACACTCCACAATGTATGATCAAAATGAGCTAAGAAACAATGTTTGGAGAGCAGGGTGCAAAGGAGCGGCATTCATTTTGAATGTCTTTAGAGGCCCTGCTTTCTCCACTCGCTTGACCTTCTTCTTCACCTTGCCCGCTCCTTTCTTAGTCTTCATGACATACAATGCCATGGCTAGAGCGGTCAACTGCGCGCGTGAGCCCAAGAAAAAACTGCCGGACGAGCAGTCTGGCTTGCTTGCACTGCAACATTCCAATCTGGTTCAACTGAGTTGGATGCAGCTGAAACTTGGTAGCGGAGCTATTTATTAATTCTGGCAACCTTAACCGCGACACAAGCTGATCAAACTTGGCAATGCGATAGGCGGTGCGCACCTGCCCTTTGGAACTGCATTTGCTCGAAGAAGCTCATTGCGAGTCAGCATGAACAAAAGAAAGGAAACGGATGAACAGTCTTGCTGCCGTGGTGAAAACTGACTGACCATGGCATATATGACACAGCTTAGGTGACGTGTGGCGATATGCATCACATGCTTTCTTGTGTCTGTCATGGATGCACTAGGATCCCCGCGCTCCTATACCCCTATATAGGAGCAGCTTCAGAACCGGCGTGCGCCAGACAAACCTGGGCCTCTGAAACCCGCAGCAAACGAAGGTAAGAAACAAGGGGGATTCGACAAACAACATTCAAAACCAATAAGGTGTGCTCCATTGCACTCCTAAAGTTACATCAGCTGATTCAAACCACCACAACAATCCAAAATGCATCTGGAAAAAACACATTCTTTAAGCATCTTTAAGCCATGGGCGCGTGCCCAAGTTCAACAAAGAATGTTCACATACAAAGGGCGACAGCAACCCTGGAGAAAAACACGCACTCTCGACCAAGCACGAGCTATATTAGATCTATGTGTTGTTTATATCTTTAACAATTAACAACACATAATGTTTGTCTCCTTTTACTCTGGAGTTTTGAGCCTTCAGAGCCGTAAGTGGGTCAAAGGCTTATCTTGTCCTTTACATATGGCCAAGTTGAGCCTCCACAAGTACAAGCTTAGATTCTGAGCCGTTCGGCTGTCTAGGAACTACATAATATTCATAGTTGGCACTTGACTTCCCAACTAACCATACAGCGAGGATACTGACAGAGTTGGCAGAACGAAATCCAAGGCTGGGTGATTGAAAGGCTAAGCAGCACAAAGCTGCTACAGATTTCAGCTGTTTGGCCAGAAACTTCAATGCGCTTTGTCTTGATGCCTCGTAACAGTCAGTTTCAGCTGAGGGGTGAAGCCGCGCTTTCGCAAATCAAAAAACATGGAAAAAAGTTCACCGATTCCCGGCAGACTCCCAAGATGGGTAGATCCTAATGGAAGAGAGTAAATGCTTGAAGTGTCTGAAGAGCGCCGAAAAAGAAGCAGAAACAGTCAGTTGGAAAAAAGGTTCTGCAGGTCATATACTGATCCCACTAACAGCCATCTGATCAAAACCTTTTTCCATGTTCGAGCACATCAACGTGTCAAAGTCTTGCTGTCGGCCAAGCAAACCACTCTCCACCTGCACCAGAGTCGCAAAATTGCATCTAGACGCGCTAGATTGGACACGATAGTGGTGATTTTGGAGCGCAGATACACAAAAACATACTGAGACAGAGCAACATCAAAATCGGCGATGGCTCAAAACAATGTCCAAAAACGCTCAGCTCGAGCGACGCATTGTTGTTTCCGTGCCTTTTCAGAAAGTCACACCAAAAAAATCTGGCGCTGCCACAGGGCCAGGCAAAGAAATCTAAGAGGATTGGTGGTGATGCTGTGAAGAGGCTTGGTCTCAGCTACTAAGACTGAACAAAGCTCACCAAATAGCAAAAAGAAACACCTAAAACTGCCAAGCGCTCTTAATGTCGGGGGCTCAACCTCCATGTTGTACAAATGATGGGTGTGGTTCAATTACACTGCAACATCCAAAACAAACAAAAAAGTTCACTTAAGTTGTTTCACAAGTTTGTGTTGCATTGACCCTGTACGCAACTCAACCAGCATCACAGTGTTGACCAAGGCCTCCTGCAACTCGGTTGCTTCAATGAAATTCTTGCTACAAAAAAGTGGACAGGAACCAGGCGTTGGAAGTTTCACAGAGAAGAGCTGAAAAACAAACCCGATACGAAGCTGCCCGTTGAGTGAGTGGCCTCGTACTCTTGGGCGTGGGAAGTTGCAACTTACGCATGCAATCACTGCTTTGAACGGCAGTACTTCTGCCGATTCAACCTCTCAAACACACTGTCAGCTATCCCAGAAGGCGCTTCCCCAACTTTAAGAGATCCTGCGTCTCAGACTTCTCTTTCCGCGTTTTCTGCGTCTTGTTGATGTAGCCTGCAAGCGCTGAGCTTGGAAAGAGAACAACTAGTTTGATTCCGGGCGTTGCGCTATCTCAGGCTGAAGGAAATTTGGTAGGCGCAGGAGCTGATACTTCGCCAATACTTGGCATTCGGTTGAGTGGGTTGGGCAAGGAGGGGGAAAAACAGAATGGGGAGGGTGGTCGTATGACAATAGCTAGAGTCTAAAGCCTAGACATCCCAACATGATTGGCGCAACAAAATAACGGCAAACGGAGCAAACCAGCAATTGAAAATTGACAGACTATATATGCGTAGCTGCCAAATGCAAATTTTTGGCTAACCAGTGATTCTGATTCCACGCGGTGGTGTGTGCCTTGCTGCTCAACATAGCAACGCGCAGCCGGAAATCTGCATTATCCTCAAAGTCTTTGGTGACTTTGCCCTCCTTCATTGCCTTGGCCTGCTCCTCAGCTAGCCGCATGGCTTCTCGTATTTGCTTGGCCTTGCTCGACCCAGCAATGTTGGATTTATCCACGACGGTCAAATTGAGCTTGGTTGGAAGCTGGCATTGCTGCACAGTGGCTGCAACAATCTCGTCCATTTTGGAAGCATCATCCAAGGCCTTTCGAAGCGCCTCAGCCCTGGCTTCTGGATCGTCTGGCAAACCAGGGATAACATCTGTTGCATCCTTGGCTTTGGATTTCTTCTTGCCCGCGCCTGCAGATGCTTTTCTTTTCAGCTCCGGTACTTGCTCCTGCTCAATCATCTTCATCTTCTTGGTCAGCATGTTCCGGGCGGTCTTCTCTGCTTTTGCCCGCAGGATCTTGAGATCCTGCAGGAAGAGGCAAGCGCAATTCCTCAATGCAATAGTTTGACAAGTCCAGCCCTCACTAAGCAGGTAGGTGGCATCTCTAGGACTCATATTCTTGCTACTACAAAGCTCCAATGTCCAGATAAATTCCTCGCACCCCAAGGCCTGCTGAAGCTTCTCATCCAAGTCTTTTGCGGGAACCAAGGATTGAATTTGAATGTCAAAGTACTCATGGACAGCCGGCAGCTGATCCTGACTGATGAAAAGCAAAGCAACAACGCACGTTGCACTTGCTGTTTTCACTATGTGACTCAGGGCCAATTCTGATTGAAATTAAACTCCCTGTATAACCTCAATCACAGACCATTGTTCGTTCTTTCCTAAGAAATGAAAAGCAAACAGGCTTACTAGTTTGAACACTGATCAAACCTCTGTCCTCGGAGTCATCAGATTGATTTGGCTGCTTTATCATCCAGCTAGGCTTGCAGCTCTCAATCTCAAAGATCTCCGTCGTGGGCTCGTCCACAAGAACGTCAAAATCAATCTGGCGCACGTTCTCTGAAGCCATTGGAGCGTCTGAATTGTTGTCGGAACGAACAACCACGAACTTGAGCGCGATCTTCTCACGGTCAAAATAGGCTGGGTCAGCCTTGCTGACCTGTTTGACGGCCCATGCAGGTACCAATGACTTTGCGCAAAGGTTATCCACTGGGTCTTCAATGAAGAAATCCAATCCAGAAGCAGCACATAGCGGCAAATTGGCAGCTGACCCACGTGATTGGGAAGTTGTCGCCTTCCTTTGAAGGGAAACTGAATCGTACCTGCGTCCTTTGGCAAGGGGTGCTGTATATGGCGATCATCTCAGCTGGTCTCGCTTTGGACAAATCCACTGTCAAGGTCTCCTCACCCCTGCGTCAGTTCACTCCAAACCTGCCACAATCGCTCCTCCAGCTTCATCTCAAACATGCGAAGAAAGGGTGCTGAAATAGTGCTCAATTTCAACCTGGCTTGATTTGGACAGTTGGCCTCTCGACAGTTTCAAAACCCAATACTTTACATAGAACAGTCAGAAGTGAAAATGTTTCAATACAATACACATGTTGACTCGGGACTGATTCCCAGCAGCAGATTATTGACATTTGATATCGCCACTGAAGTAGTTCACACGTTGGACGCTCCATTGTACATCTTTGGACTTTTCCAGCTGCGGCTCATTCTTGTCCTTGATGCCCTCATCTGCCTCCCGACCGGCCACCACTTGGGCAGCTTGGAAGCGCTTGCAGCAAGGTCGCCATTGGCATCAGCACCACCAGCGTCGGTCTTGTCCGAGGGCTTTTCATTTGCAACTTCAACTTCTGGACCGTCAGAAAATGAAACTCCAAGTTTGTTCATCAATCCCTTGGCGACGTCCTCCGCGGTCCTGCTTGATGCCAAGACTGGTGCCCAAGTCTGGGCCCATTCGGCGGCACTCATCAAATTGTCACAAGCGCTGAGAGATACGAGCTTCTTGTCATCGCTTCGCAATGTTTTCAAAGCAAAGGACTTTTTGTTGGGGTGTTTGATTCAGCAACGTGAAGTTCGGGAGGCCGAAAACAGTCTGCCCTAGAACGCAGAATTGGTACAGGCATCGCGAAGAGCTAAACCGCGCAACGGTCGCAGCGTCAATGAAGGTCTGAGCGACAACGACAAACGAGAAGTCGAGAAGAGTTCACAGCGTGTGGAATGTGGGACAGCGTCGCGAAACACGAAACATGAACCATGATTTAACAAGGAAGACACGTGCACTGTTCTGTGTCATCTGGCTTGGGACTATGGGGTGCCGTGACAGCGTGTACTAACCACGTCAACTCGCGATCTGCTGCGTTGGTCTATACTTGATAACAACATCCCCGCTGCCCCAGGACCAGCCCAGACCCCATTCCTGAAGACACAAGCCCTACTGATGAGTTTCCTCGATGAAGTGTTGTTTCGCAGCCAAAACATCAGAAAAATCAGCAGCAAAGGCAATCCACTGGAATGGAAGATGTGCGATAAGCTCCTCCTTGACCAAGCCAATGACATCCACAAGCTCCAGGCTGAGGCCAGCAAGACGAGTGAGACACGCCCGCGGGCACTTGTGCGTCAGAAGGGGCATGTTGAGAGACTCTTTCACCAACTTCGTAAGAGGTTCCACAACATCTGCCCGGTTGAGTGCGACAGTAGAAGCAATCCTTTTGACACTCCGCTCTTCTGCGTCACCCCACACCAAATTCGTGACAGGCTGCTTGGTAAATACTCCTACCATGCAACAGCAAACAAACCCCATACAGTCAGAACAGTATTGAATGATGAGCTGAAAAGCTTATTCATCAAGTAGTCAAGGCGACCCATGTCACTGGCATAGTAGCTGGTCACAGTGGCGCACATCTTTGCCTTCCAGCCACTCTTCAGCACTGGATGTGTAGTGCCCATGAGCCTGTCAACCTCCACCCGAAGGACCTCAATGACACCTTGGAGCCTTGCAATCTCAGCATCCTTGGCTGCCATATGCTGAGCACTCCCAACAATGACCTCAGCTGTGGCAGCAGATGAGCTCTGAGACGCAAGGTCCTCCATCTCCCTGTCCTTCATCTCAAGCGTGTGGCTCATGTAATCACAAACAATCACATGCCACTCAGCCATGGTCATCCACCTCAAAGTCCTGGATGGTTCATGATGATTCCAAGGAACACACACCTCCTCAAAGTTCCTTGTCATCATGGCCTTCACATCGGCCTGGACATAGTGCTCATCCAACTTGCAGTGGGTCTCATTGAGAGGCTTGGAGCTCAAGAACCAATGCCCATAGCGAATGGACCACCACAAGTAGCATGTCTTCTCAGGACTCTCAATGTCCTGCGCACTGCCATATTCTGTACACTGGCCTTGTGTTGAGGGACAAGCCTGGACATCTGTGGAAGTAGCCAAGGTAGGGGATGGTGTCCTGCTCATTGAGGGATTCCAAGTCATCCTCAGTGTTTGGCCATCCAAACACAAGATGGGGATGCTTTGCCAAATCAGCCTCTGGCTGTGACTTGTTTTTGAGAACTCGATCAGGGTGTGACATGCGCAATTGGACATCTGGATCTCCCAATGGCTCCAAATGCATTGCCTTCCTCTTTGTGTATTAGGGAACAGGTTTCAATCATGGAGGCTGCTTGGGCTGCTTGGCCTTGGTGACCAATGACTTTGGCGCTGCAGTAGTCACCAGCATTGGAGTATCCACAGGTGGCTGCTTGGGAGGGGGTGTCTCCTTGGTAGAGGAGGTCTCTCCTTGGCTGCCATTGACTTTGCAATTGTAGGAGTGGGACTATGTGCACCTGTGGGCTCTGGTGCAGCTGATGGGGTAGATGATGGTGCAGCTGAGGGTACAGCTACTGGTGCAGCTTTTGATGCTTCTGGTTCAGGTGGTGTAGTTCTGACAACTGAGACTGGTTCAACCTCTGGTTCAGAAGCCCTAGCCCAAGGCTGTGATGGAGGATTGACTGGTTCTGGCACACTGCCAGATGATGTAGGTTCACCACTTGCGCCTTCCATTGCTCAGCATCTTCCAAATCTAAAATATGATGTTTGAGTGATTAGTAGAACATAGTTCTGAATTCAGCTGCTTAATCCAGACATGATGATGAATTCAGCTGCTTAATTCAGGAGATAGTTTTATATATGAATCATGCTTCTGAATTCAGCAGCTTGATCTAGAATGATTTCTGAATTCAGCTGCTTAATTCAGACTATGATACTGTCATCAAACAATTTCATGTTTTGCATGTCCAGACAATCTAGTTTGCTGAGCATCAGGCTTGCAATATACATCAATAACTGATATAGTCTTTGAACACAATGCTTGGAAGTTAAAGCAATGCTCAATGTAATCCACTATACTAAAATGGTTCAGCTCATACCAAAGCTGATAGTTGTCTACATGATTGCAAGTATTCAAATACACAACATATGATCGCAACCTAGAGCTTGAACATGATTACACCATGATTACATCTATAGATGCGACAATACATTCTACATTCAGCTGCACTTATACACTCCCTTTTGTTTTTCAATCATGGCATTAATTGCCAGCTACTACTTGAAGGCTCAGGCCAGTATTTGTAGCCGCTAGAGAGGTAGACATTGCGCCACAGCCTGCCACAAGTTGCACATACATGCCCTTCTGGACCTGATCCTGTCGCACCATATCCAAGAAGTTCCTCTGGCCAAGTCCATGGAGGGTGCTCCCACTCTCAAATGGTGCTCCAACTGCCCAGGATCAGCATTGCTGCCAGACATCAGACCACAAATGAGCTTGTAGCTTTCCTAGTCAAATGAGCTTGTAGCTTTCTGTATGATTGAGCCAACTATAAGCAACAAATCATAACAGTACTCAGCCATTGATTGCCATAGACATGGTTCTAGAGCATAGTTACATTGTTCAGCCACTGGCTTTCACATGTCTGACATGTAACTATGGCTTGCGCAAACCTATGACCTGCGCAA
>CAXAMN010015535.1:43670-58771 GCA_963970005.1 Durusdinium trenchii | reverse complement strand
GAATTGGGGCTCGTTTGGAGCAGAACTCAATGGGTTAAAGCCGTGGCGAAGGGGTGGTTTCATCAGCCCCCTCCAGGCTTCGTGGCAACCATGATATTTCAAGCATCGCGGTTCTGGTGCGCATCCGTCCACCCCCGTCTGCCATACCGAGAGGATCCAACGATGCACAAAGGACATCATGATCTACATACGAGAGCTGTTCAATCAAAAAGCTGTCGTTGGAATCTAACGCTCTCGGATGATTGACATTTGCACTTAAGTATATGTATTGCAAATGTCATCATAGGATTTTTTTGTTGACGGCTAATAATATACAGGGCACTTTAGATATTTTGGCTTTGCTTGAAACGGAATATGTTGCAGTAGGAACGAAAACGTTGCACGCTTTCGAAAGGCGTGTTCTGAAACGTGCACAGTGCCTTTTCTACACGAAGGCGTTTCTTCAGCTGTCTGGTGCGTACCACATATGTCGGGTTAAGCGAACACAGTTCGAATGTTCACCAACGAGAGTGCAGTTTTTTGGGTTTATAAAAGCCGGATACGTTGAGCTTGAAACGAGAGCGTTTTCTCAACGACATCGTTTGATCAGCCTCATTGCGCGGGGACGCGCTTTAGTTTTTTTAGTGCGAGCTCCGCTACCAGTTTGCGCAAACTTTCTGCCAAGCTGTGCCCTCGCAGTTTCACTCGAACGGCTAACAAGACACGGTGGCATGCTTGCATGCTTGTCCCACGCACAGAGACACCCACATATATATATATACACACCACACACACAGATATATATATATATATGGAGACACACACGCTTGTATTATATATTCTATTTTTTGGGGGTGTGAGTTGGCATCGTTCAGCAAGAGAGAGGGAGAGAGGGAGAAACAGGAGTTAGCAGCAAAAAAAGGTTTCCAACGTCGTTTAAAGCGAGCGCCCCACGCTTCATGCAAAGTGCGCGGTGTCAACACAGTTGCTCAGATTAGTTCACCTCATGACCTTTCTTTGCAACATGCATGACATGTCACTTCTCCACGCTCGCCCCTGGTCCATTGATGGCCCACAGAGGCCGGGTTTTCCACTCTCCGCCAGGGTCCAGGGTGTGGTGTCATCTGGCGTCTCGCCAGCGCAAACTCAAGAACAACACATACCTTTGGAAAAGGCGACCGGCCATGCTAGCTGCATGACATCGGATACCGATTCGCTTCAAGTATCCCAAGAAGCTCTCATCACTAAAGCAAGACATGACCTTTCTTCCATTCAGTCTTGTTCGTGAAATTTGTTCACGAAGGTGGTCCAACTGATGGTGCTTGGGGCGAAGCTTAAACAATTTTAAATCTTTCGCCCTGCATTCATAGGCCAGATTCTGCCAAGCGATCAGGTGCAACTCTAGGCAATCGGAGACTTCCTTCAGGGATCCCAAAAAAACTAGTAGCGGTAGTATAGTGACAGCTCGTAGTAGTTAGTAGTCAGTAGTAGTAGTTCGTAGCTAGTAGTATAGTTAGTAGTAGTTGGTAACTAGTACTAGTAATAGTGGTGGTAGTACTAGTAGTTAGTAGTTAGTAGTTACTAGGTGCTAGTTAGTAGTAGTAGTAGTAGTAGTAGTAGTAGTAGTTGTTGTTGTTGTATTCATTGGAAAGATGCACCCCACACATGAATTGAGCCTTCGCCTCTTGCTCGCTGAGTATCAGTTCACAGTGGTCCATTATGTACACAGCACGGTGGAGGTGCCAGATGCACACAGCAAGGATGCGAAGGATCAAGTCCTAAGCCAGTGCCAATGAAAGGGGTGCCACGAAGTGGGGCTGACAAACCAGCACTTAAAAGGGGTCACCCGACCATGAAAACAGATTGAAACAAGAAAGGTTCAGTCGGGTTCTTCTGGGATATCTCGATAGCTTTCCGCGTGAAAAACCAGGAACATGCCTTCACAAAGGCAGCCTTGAACATTGATCCAAGCTCCGGGTATTGGGATGCCTTGTCAAGGTGCGTGTTGGCTGGAGTAAATGTTTTGCAAGAGAGCTTGATCCTCGGCTGGGTTTGTGTGAACCCTGAATTTGTTTTGCTTTCACCCTGAACACCGTATGCAGCGGGCCAAACCCTACACACAAAAAACCATGCCAAGTGCAAGGTTCCCATTGTCTTTGCAATCCTTCTTGAGCTCAATAGAAACCCTCCGGAGTTTGTCGGTCAAAGTGCCATCTCCCCCATAAAAGCCCTTGCGCAGCCAGTACCCTAAAGCGCTCGCATAGAGGTCTTTGCAAGTACCCAGGAACAGAACATGCATAGGGTCATGGAAGCATGACCTCAAATGCCACCCCTCTATTCTGGTCCAAGGGCTGACGACAGTCTCAAGTCGACGGTAGTCCATATCGCCTCAAGTTGATATATGAGAAACTTGAAGGCATATGACTTATGACTTGATCAATCTGGTTTCAAACTGCTCTGACTTATGTGCACATGTGCGCGGTGATTTTAGCAACTAAGGACAACACTGATAGTTGTCATGCGATAGCCAGCTGTGGGGTAGAAGTTCTTGTAAGACAGGGCTGGTGCACAAGACTTTCGTGTTTTCGACGCCAGGCAGGACTCGCAAACAAAATTGCGTTGGTACGACCTGGGAAAGTAATTTGTTTCTTTGCGAGCCTTGGCGTCATATCTAAACCCAAAATAGCAGGCCCTCCAGCCCCCACTCAACGGTGTGTTGGCCAGTTCTCGCCTGAAGCCATCCATCTCTTCACCGAAAGGCCCGTGCGATGGAAAGACGCCTGAAGATGCAGCTCGCAGAGACCAGGCGAAAACGATCGAAGCTGTTTCGTGGACCAACTTCTTGACATTGCTCTCGATCATGTGGGAGTGGGGAATGATAATGCAAGGGGACTTGCAGTCCCAGACGTGACCCTCAGCAAAGATGGAACCCATAGAGAAAACCAAGTACTCAGAGTTGCTGTAAAACTCTGCCCCATCTGTATGCAATGCCAGCGGAACCAATCCTAAGCTAGTTGAAAGAAGAGAGGATATTGAAAAACAGAACTAAAGACTCCATCATCCTACTATAACCCTTCTTTGATGAGCGTGAATCAAATGCAACTTTGGTACGAGACCTAGAGACACCTTCTCGGGAAAGGCAAGGGTGATCGCACCACTCTTCCAAACCACTGCAATGATCCCAAAACTCTCGAATGCTGCTTTCACTTCGAAATCCAGTCATCGATCGTTGAAACTGCAGGGCCAAAGAACATCTAAAAGATTTGGGCATATCTTTGGACAAACCCAGTCCTGTTGTGAACCAGCCCGCCAAACAGCATCAAAGATTTCGTGTGGCAACAGGCATGGGACGTCGATGGTCTTGGCGCCATCATCCATGTCCGGAACCTCATGCAGACTTGGGGGAAATGAGTTGTGAGAGATTGAGGAAAATGGAACAGTACAGAAAGTATTTTGTTCTGATGATTGAACCTTTGGGACATGCATTCACAAGGTCTTTCTCCCAGAAACATTCAAAAGGAAGGGCACTGTGTAGGTCTCCAATCGTGTTCCATATAGGTTTCGTGTCCAGCGATGTAGGTCTCGTTCTTGGTTACTGGCATACTTCCCATCTCCCCCCAAAGACCTCAAGGCATGCACAGCTTGAGACTCTTGTCCATCAGCGACATTGGCACGACTGATGTCGCATATCTCAGCGATAGATGAACGCCCAGATCCAATCATACCTCAGCTAGTTTTTAATGACAAGTTGTTGACACCTACTTACTACTTAGTCTTCGTGACCAAAGAGTGTCATGACCAAAGAGAGACCAGTAGTGAAACGTTGGCCTAGCTGCGAAGGTAGATGTCAGCGCTTTTGCTAGGGGCCATGTCTTCATATCGACACTGCCTGCATCATTTCTCAAAACCAATGACAACTCTTCGCACCAACGGGCGGGATCTCCAGCCTTGCCCGAAGAATTGTTTTCTTTGCTTCATGGCCTGGCCAGGAGAGTAGCGAATGTTTCAGAACATATTACATAACTATGGCGTATAGTTTGGAAGATGGTTGATGGAGAGGGCCGCAAGTCTTTTTTTTGACCACCTTGGCAATGCTCCTACGTGTCTCAACCCCACTGCAATCGTGAGTTCACCGCAGGCCACCGATTAACTGCTAAGGTGGCAGGTGCTCAACTGGAGATTGCAAACCCTGACACGGGCTATCACTTCCAAGAAGTACATACGATGAAACGGGATCATGTCGAAGATCTATCAAAAAGGTACCATCCCTGCCAGACACACACACAAAAGCACGATCACTGTTTTGGGGGTCGAGTATATTCTTTTCTGAAATGAGATAGGTCAGATAGGTTGACAGGGATGGTGGGTTGACCAGGCTGCTGAAAGCAGGCCATGTTATCACGGCTTGGCTTCCTTGGCGTCCTTCTCGCTCTCACCAGGTCCATCAGTCTTTTTGGTCTTCTTCTTGCCCTTCTTTGGCTTGAAGCTCGACAGCAAGCCTTTGGCCGCGCCCTGAAAGAGCAAGTGCAAGAGTTGGGAATCAGAAATCAGCTGGTGAGAGATTCTACAGGTGAGAGTTTCTTTGGTACAAATTATAGTATCTTAAATGCAAACTCTATATCATATCGATATGATGGAAGACCAAGACGGATATTTTTTCAACACGCAGTGGAACTTCCATGAGCCATTGTTTCAATAACATGTTTCCCAAGCCTCGGCGCTCTCATACCATGAGAGTTTGTCGGCAATCACACTGAAGAGGTTGGCATACTTTGCTTCCCTTTCTTCCTTTCTTTGCACCAGCTCAACCAGGGCTTTATAGCACTTCTCCATCTTTTCGCTGAATGCCATCATTTTGGTGGCCAAATCACCACTGTATTCAGTGGCTTGCAGGCTGATGGCATATTTGCGACCCTCAGCTGATTTTCGGAGACATGTCTCCATCTGGTCTCTTGCCTTTTCCAAAATGGTCTTTGGTTCCACCTTGGTGGCTGGTTCCCTTTTCTTCTCTTTTGGTGCTTTCTCAGTGCTGTTGCCAGCAACTGCTTCGATGAGAGCTTTCTCCCCTGCTTCATTCGGTGCACGCACTGCAGGTGTGCAGCCATTCTTTAGCAAACCCTGTTCCCCTGTCAGGTTGTCCACAAGCTCTTTGTTTCCAACTTCTTTGAAGCCCACAGAAACTCGCTCTGTGGTGATGTTCTCATCTTTGAATTCGTTTCCTTGGCCAACATAGTAGAAGATCTCTTCTTCATCGTTGGGGAAATCCTCATCATAGTGGAAAAGGTTCTTGCTTTTGAGACGCTTGATCAAGTCTTCAGCCTTTTCTTTTGGATACACTTTCAAGATGTCTCGGCGCTTCATGCCAGACCTTGTCTTCTTTGAAGTCATCTTTCTCTCGGCACGACGCTGGTACTCGACCTCCACATCCTCCCACTTTTGAGAGACTTCAAGCCACGACCGGAACAGGTCTAACTTGTCTTTGATGAAATGGGGTGCCAATGAGACTGGGAACTTCTTCCGGTCCAGACACTGCCTGCAGAATTTGTCGTACTCAGCCTTGTGTGTCACACTTGTGGCATCTTTGAACTTCCGTTCCTGCATCTCTACAGTGTCCTTGATGATGTCCTTTGGTTTATCTTTCTTTTCGCCCTCCTCCTTTCCCTTTCTTGACTTTGTTTCCTTCTTGGTCTCACCCTTCTCGCCCTTCTCACCCTTCTCACCCTTCTCGCCTTTTCCCTTTTTCTCCTCCTTGTCGCCCTTGCCATCATCTTCATCTTCATCTTCATCTTCTTCTTCACTCAACGGGCTTCCATCCAGCAGCTCATCAACCTCCCGATCAATGGCTTCGTCGTCATCTTCTCCTTCCTCCTCCTCTTGATCATCCTCACCCTCACTGGCGCTATCAGCCTCGGTCGCATCACTGTCACTCTTCATTTCTTCATTTTCATCTTGGCTTTCAGCATCTGTGTCCTCAGCCTCAGTGTCTGACACTGAAGAAGAGTCTTCACATGCGAGCCCATCTTCCTTCTCTTCTTTGCTCTCCTTCGCTTCCTCCGCCTTATCATGTTTCTTCTTTTTGCCATTCTCATCTTTTTTGCTCTCATCCTTTTTGCTCTCATCCTTTTTGCTCTCATCCTTTTTGCTCTCCTCCTCGTCCTCCTTGCCATTCTTGGACACGAGGCTCTTCATGCGACTCTCAACTTGGGCTTCCAAGAACTTGGAGCTCATATCCTTCATGAAGTCCTCCAAACTCTGGCCACTGGCTGCTGCCTCCTCCATCCAAGACTCCATGCTCTGCGCAGCAGAAGGTGCAGGCGATGGCGAAACGAGTCCTCTAGTCGTTGGCGGTGTCATCAACGGGTCTGGACTCTTGAAAGACACCCTGCGAGGAGGCCGCTTTGGATCAATATCTGGTGTTGTCTCTGCCGCTCTCTTGCTGCGCTGTGACTCCTTCTCTTCAACCTTCTTTGCAACCTTCTCTTCCTTCTTCACGTTCGTTGGCCTTTCTTTTGACTTCTTCTCATTCTTCTCCCCCTCCTTTCGCGCCACCTTCTTTTCCCGCTTTTCTTTCTTCAACTTCGGTGGATCCTCCTTCTTCCCACCCTTCGCCGCTTTCTTCTGCTTTACCTTTTCTGCCGTTTGCTTCTTTTCTTTCTGCTGCTTTGCCTCCTCTTTAGTGTTTTTCTTCACCTTCACCGGTTCACTCTTCAGTGTCTTTTCTTTTGGGGCACCTTTAGCCATGACGCAGGTGAGAGCGAGCACCAATCAGTCACTGAACCGAGCAAAACCGCTGCGCTCAGGCTCGAATTGCAGCAAGTGCAACAGAGGACAGCCGTGGGGATTTCGTGGCTGAATGCAAGACGTGGCTGAAGAGTTGAATTCGCGGCTGAACAAAAACTCTGGGTTGAACTTCTCGCAAAGATCGAACAGCAACTGATGAGTTTATATGATTAAAGTTCTTCACATGTTTGGGAGAAAGCTGAATCTACACCACGCGGCTTTTCTACACACCACGCGGCTGTTTCTCAACACCACGTGGCTGAATTTGGACCCAAAAAATGAAAAAATGTTCGACCTGTGTTCAATCTTGTGCGTACGCATTCCCTCAAAACAGAACCCCACGCAAGTGCGCCTTTCAACGCCGTCTTGAGAACAAATCTTCCCATAGCCGCCTGGCAGACGGTTCAGTGGACATGTGGCCGCTGGACCCCGCGGGGGGCGGGGTGAGGGGATGGGAGTGAAGCATCAACGAGCGGTGGGGTGTCCAGCAAGCTATATTCTTTTTCTAGCTCAAGTTTTTTTGTGTTTTCTGATTCTACATAACTGCGATCGATGACCGATGGGGGGTGTTTCGCAAGCTATGCTCTTTCTAGCCCGGGCGCTTTTCTGTTTACTGCGATTTGGACGTGGGAACCGTTCAAACCCACGCTCCAAAGCAAATTAGCTGATCATGGCGGAATGTTTTCTCACGCCAAAAAATCAAAGATGTCAACCAAGCCAGCGTGCTTCACCCAGCGCGAGTCAGCCCTGGTGTTCCTATGAACTGACCTATAGGTCTTCAAATTGTGCTTCAATGCCTCCCTAGCTTGAGAGCGCATCCGTGCTTGGTGGCGAGAACGCAGGCGAGCAAGAGCCTTTCCAAACCTTGCGGCCACAGGAGTTGCATGGAGTGGTGGACATTGACGTCAATCGATTTCTACATGGTGGGGGCTCCCAATGGCATATACTTTGAACACCTGTGAACCTGCACCCCAATTGCATATAGATTGAAACCTTTGACACTTTTAGACAGGGCACGGCACAGGGTAGGATTGTGAAGCTTTCAAGTGCTTCCCACCTTTCACCCGCTGCTGCCCTGAAGAGTCGGTGTAAAGAACTGCCATCTCCACTGGAGGCGGTGGTGGAAGGCTACGAGGCCTGAAATCCTCAATCTCATCGATAGCAGCATGACCTCACACGGTTTCCATTGAACAAGTTGCCCATTCATAGTCAAAGTGAATATACGAGAAAACCCAAACACCCACCCAATGACATTCAAGTTTACCAGATGCGCACCCTGCTGCGGCCAAGGAGCTGGCATAAAGCCATGTGGGCTTTGCAGTCGGGGCCCCGAACATCTGCATTTGTATGCAGTGCTTCCACACGGTCATGCGCCCCAGAACTTCCTGGAAGCATGGATGCAATTCCATCACACTTCCTTTGGGTTGCTCCAAGACCCAGAAGCACCGCAATGCATGTGCGATCATCAGAATCACCAATGTTCTGGCAGTCAAAAGGTTTCCAATCCTGACGCTCTCATAGGACTCTTCACCCAAAGGTCGCGCTGCGCTGCGCTTGGTAGTCCCCCTTGACCTGGGACATGGTATGTTTTGGTGCGAGGATTGATTGGAGAAGGGATCACCTGTCATGAAGGTCTATAGGCAAAAGGTAATGAATAGCTGACTAGAGACATGAAGACAAAGGAGCTGCAAACTGGGGCAGCCAGCCATCCAGATCCTGGTGTCAATCGACATGTTTGGTACACCGCTGCAATGAAACCAGGGGTTGTGGTCAAGTCCATGGCTTCGCCGCCAATCTTGATATCAAGCCCGATGCATCGCCTGCCCTCCTCCAGGCCAGTTACATACTTGTGGACACCATTAGAACACCCCCTGCAACCAAATAATATATATATATATATACATCTGTATACATAGTATATATGCAATTTTTTTATGTATATAGAAGGATTGAGCTTCAAAAAGATATGAAACACATGGTTCAATACGCAAAACCATTTCCAACCCCAGTCCATGGCTTCTCCCCTGGTGACCGAGCAATCGCCAGCAAATAGTTCCACATGCTGGAGTTCACTCTCACGGGCAAAGTCGAGGTGTTGGAGAGAAAACACCATGTTGACAAGGACTGCGATCACCTGAGCAGTCTTTTTATGGAATTATTCAACAATCCCTCTTGAACACAAGTGCCCTTTTTATTCCTGAACCATGGCCTCCAAAGACTCAAAAAGGGCACTTGTTTAAATCAACTATTTTGGGGGCACTGTTGAACGGAATCCTTGTTATGGCTGAGCTTAGCAACAGCTGGAGCTCGCATCATCCTAAGGCCGGCAACGATGCTCCTTCTTTTGACCTCCCTGTACGAATGCTTCGCACAAGGCGGGTCAATTGCAGGAGTCTGCTTCAACGCTTGCGAGTGCACCCTCTTCACGGAAGGGAGGAAACCTTTTCCCATGTTGACGGAGTGATCCCTTCTACTAATAAGAGACTGCACACCCTTTGGGCAAAATCTCATATGTATATAATGAGTTGAAGCTGCCACAAAAGCTTTTGCATGCATCGCAGATGTTTCACAAAGACGGACACCAGCATGGCGTTCATGGTTTCAACCGCATAGGTTTTGGACGCGTGCCTCACATGTAGCTAGAATCATGTATATCTTGTTTACTGCATTGAAATAGCGACGTAGCCACCTACCTCTACGACTAAGAAAGGACCAGTCGCCTCCTTTTAGACTGTGAACGCAACCGCTAGCTGCCGTTCCTATGGATAGATGTGTGCCTCGTAGCTATAGCGATGTGGATGCTTTGCATCCACCACCCAAGTGTTGCATTGTTTTCAATGCGTCTGCAAACCCCCAGATAAGCCAATGGCCCTGCAACACACCACCAACCAAGAGCGTTTGTTACCAACAAACAAACTTTGTTTCACCCTTGTGACGAGCCATGGCTTATACAAAACTGTTCAACGGATCTAAAGATCTTGATTTAAAGATCTATGGGATGACTCCTGCCCTGGTGCAAGCCACAATCCAAGCATCGTGGGGGCCGCCGTGTTTGGCCCAGGAAACTTGCCCCTTGTTGGCTCCCTTGACGTAATACGCCTTGTTGCGAAGCAGCACTTCGATCCTTGCAGCTCCTCGTGCAACGGTGTAAGAATGAAGGCCATGGTGCTTGCGATCGCTCGCGGGCCACGCTTGCCTGGGGAGGTGGTCCAGCTTGTAGCCGGCGTACTCAGGAACCTCATCAGTGGCCACATCATAAACCAAATCATGCAAGATCATCAACCCCATACTTTGCAAAACAATTTCAACATTGGAAACTATTTCGCGGTAAACCACGGCGCCTTCTTAACCGCTGGAGATGCATGGAGGCGCTGTGATTCAGCTGCAGCTCGCGCACGGGCGTTGTGCCGCTTGAAGGACGCCCTGCGCTTGGCCATGGCCTTGGGCATTCTCTTCTTTGGCTTGCCACCATCCTCATCAGCATCATCCACCTCAATCACATGAGATCTTTAAAGTCTGCGCTTCGGCGCTTCACCCACACAATACACACAACACATCCCTAAGACAAAGATTCAGGCTAGGTACCTGTTCTCCAACATCAGGGGGAGACCTGCTCAACAAGTTACGCTCGCACCCTTCAATCCATTCAGGCTTTCCAAGCAATGGGAGCTTCATGGTCTCTAGATTCGAGAAGTTGCAAGCTTCATGGTTGGGGTTCTCATGTCCCTGAACGTTCAAAGAGCTCAATAAATCAGCTGTGGCATCACCACCGCGACCACCACCCTCGGCTTCCCACTTGCCACAAACAACAGCGCCCCAAAAGCCTACACAAACATGAGCCCTGAACCCGTCCCAAGTACATTAAACTGACTCTTTGCAACAGCGAGCAACAGTTGCAGAAGAAGAAGTATAGTCAGAGTCGATCTCCTCCACGACCTCAACCTTTTTCTTCTTTTCCTGGCTCACTGCAGCGTCCATATCCAACACACGCTTCACTGGCGGCGTCTCCAAGCAATCTGCAGGAGCGACAGCACCAACACCCCTGTCGCCATTGCTCCCGCTAGGCTCATTTGGCGATGACTCATCATCGCTTTCATCACTTTCATCACCCCCTTCATCATCACCACCATCGCCCTCAGCCTCACTAGCCACATCAGCCAAAGGAGCAACATCGGCATCGCCCTCAGCCCCAAGGACAAGAGTTGTGGCATCATCAACAGCTGCGCTCTCATGATCAGAGCTTTGAGGAGAATCAGACTCACCATCATCAGCGTCAAGGTCCATGGGAGCGTCGGCCAACACCTGCGGGCGTGACAGAATATACAAGTGTCTAACGCCTTCAAAACCTTATCAGGAGTTTGCAACAGGCTACGCGTAACACCATGATAAACCAACACGATCGAATGTGGCCAAACCCATCCTCCCCAAGGTCGTCATGGGCAGCAGCCCTGCGAAGCCCCCGAAGCCCCAAAGCCGCATCCCGCCGAGCCTGTGCAGGATAGCAATGAGTATATTGTGAAGTATTGCGCCCACAAACAAATTCAAACTAAAACCAGAACGCTCAAAGAACACGTGAACTGTTGCGAGAAAGACACTGCTGCTGCCGGAGATGGCATCAGCATCCCTTTCAACTCAGACACCTTCGCGTTGTGGCTCTGAGTGCCTCAAGCAATCATGCAACTGCGTAAGTGCAAAGCACCTATGTCATTTTCCCACACGGCGCGAACCATCACAAAAACAATGTCAAAAGGTTCTAAAGCTGTTTCAACTGAAGGCACTGTTCCTGTAGAGGTAGCGCAGGGCGCCCATGAGACGTTTGCACCTCGCAGCCTCCTGAGCAGCCTGCTCCTGTTTGGTTTCGCCCTCCTTGCAAAGCAACTTGTCGTCAAAGAGTGTGTCCAAATAAAGCCAAATATCTGTCAAGATCACAGCCCCCGGCACATGGTCTGGGAAATGCGAGACCAAAGGGCGTAGAAAAACGAAGTTCTGCGCAATCTCCTGCATAGGTTTCTCACAGGTCCCCAACTTCCAAACCCTTTTCAAACAAATTGTAAAATCTATAATCTATGTTTTCCACGTTCCACCTATTATAAGGAGACTTCAACCCTGGTCCTTAAAGGATGGACGGTGCAAATCCGAGTTAACCTGGACCAGACTTGCACCAGTGAAGTCGCCGCCAAGTATGATCTCCTTTGCCCTCGAAGGCATTGCCCTCAACATGGACTTGGCGACTCCAGCCTTGGCGGAGGCGAGGGCATGAAGTGGATGGGAGATATTTGGGCCTAGAGTTTGGCAACAGCCCCCCAAAATAACAATCGATGCTAGAATCTCATGGCAGGCAGCCACAAACGCTTCGTTCCATTGCACTTTGCCTGGACCTTGGGCCACAGATTGATGTCTCTCTTTGGGTTGCCATGGTCAGAGGAGATAGTTGTTTTGTATACTTCCCAAACCGTGTGGAACCTTTCATGGACATCTCACCACAAAGGAAAAGTTTTACCACAAAGCTTCTTCTATCTTGTTCCAAGAAAGGGACGAACTGACTTCCAGGGGCTGCGCCTCCTTCCCATCTCCTCATCGAACACCGCCATGGGTCCAGCAGCCACGTCGGCCATGATGAAAACGCGGTGAAGACGCCAAAAGATACGAGAGATCCTGATCCTTGAAATGCCTTCCAAAAAGATGCCTTTTCGACATGCGTCCAGACTCAAAGACACCTCCAAACATGTCCGTGTTGCTTGACATGCCTTTGAGAGAAACCTCAAAAGACACTTCACGGCCCTTCCAAGTCCACCCAATCGGGACCCAATCGGGAAGCTGCCTCTGGCCAGGTCTTCGAAAGATGCACCGCTGAGTTCGGCGCCTCGTGCGGTGGCTGTCAGAGGGCACCACTTGATAGTCTCCCCAAAAAGGTTTTGATTGGCCGCCATGGACAACCCCGCGTTTAGATGTCTTGTAGAGTTCTTCACACTCTACAGTTTCCCTAGAAAAAGAAGCTCTAGCTTTTTAATGTTCAATGGCAAAAACTCAAGACTTGAGAAACCCTTGACTGGGAAACTGAGAGCGATGGATCTTCACTGCGATCGTTGAGAGATGTTGAGAGTCTTGAAGGGCTAACCCATGAATTTTGATTAATAGAAACCAATAGCTGTTGCTTTCTCAATGAAGTATACAGTCTCATTCAAAGAACATGGAACTCTTGGCTTCCCAGCAGCGCATGAACGGCGTCAGGTCACGCCCATCACTTTCAGAGACCCCCTGAAAGTCAACCCCCTGCAAGAACATGTAGCGATGCATGCAGTGAGCATGAGTCGGGAATGCGAAGTTGTAGTTTTGTGTTTGTCAATGTAAACACTTTGTGCACCGTAGGCCACTAGGTCGTAAGTCTCTAAACAAGGGCGCCAGTTGTTCCTGTGTCACACAACTTGCGCGCGGAAATCGCCACAGTCCTTGCTGTGATGTGAAAAACGCCGGCGAGCGACGCGGCTTCATCACATGCCAGCCATGAAAAACGAATCGCTCCAACGAAGCACCACTTCGCCAGAACCGTTGGGTTGTGGACGCAGTGGCCAATCGAAAGCTCCATTCAAAACATATTTGTTTTCAATGTCTCACGTTTAGGCCGTTTAAAAAACGCCCAAAGTTAAACGCACACACGTTCTACATGTCATAGATGTGTGTGTGTGTCACATGTGTCGGTCACTACCAACTGTTTCAAAGAACTTCTTTTTTGGGGGGAAGGCGCTGCGCAGTCATATTCGGGAGAACGCTGCGCAATCTTAATGCCAACATGGTGGCCGGGCAGGTGGAAGAGCAAAACATCACCACAGTCATTGCCAACATGGTGGTTGGGCAGGTGGAAAAGCAAAACATCACCACACTCATTGCCAACTTGGTGGTTGGGCGGGTGGGAAAGCAAAACAACATCACCACACTCATTGCCAACATGGTGGCTGGGAGGGTGGAAAATCAAAACATCACCACACTCACTGCACTTCATTTTTTCACTCAGGGGAGGCGCTGTGGTAGCTGAGCTCCAAAGCATGATTGGTAACTATAGCAAGAAGAGGCAGAACCTCTACGGACAGCATTGACAACATACGGAAGCATAACGCTGTTTGTTAAGATAACGATGTCCAAAGGACACCTTTGGATCCTCTCGGTATACACCCCCGTCCACCCCTTGGTCAGTTTTGAAAGCCCTCCAAAACGGTCATAAAACGAGTGCAACATGGCTTCTAACAACCCTTCCAGGAAGCGTGGAGCAGCATCAGCTCCCTCCACGCACGCTTCACTTGGGCTGTCTTAGGCATATAGGACATTGCACACATTCTGGACACCCAGTCCGTCATATAGGCCGCGCCAGACAGTTCCACTCGCGCAATAACGTTCCTCCGCGAGGCATGGAGTAGCATTAGACCCCCCACGCTTCGTTCTACTTAGCATCCATCTTCCTTCCACAGCGCCCGTCCACCTCGTCTCGCTCTGCCCCCCACTAACGACTAAACTAAACGAGAACCCAAGCATCGGAGATTCTTTTTGGAAAAGCGCGCGCATGTACTGCTGTGCCAGCGCTACAGTGCATCACACGCGGTAAAACGCTTCAGGGTCATTCGTCGTCTAGTGCTTATATTTTTTGCGTAGATTTCCGGTGGCGTGCATCGTTGGCATGATCAGGGCGTCGATATGGCGGAGATATGTCCCAGGAGGAGAGGATTTGTCGTTCGTTTTTCTCTGGCAAACCTTTACGGGCTTCGATCTTAAGAATTTACAACGGCATATAGACCCTATAGATAGAAATATCGTTGCAGTAAGAAGAAAACAAGACGGTTCCCTTTTAGTCGGGTTGGAGGTTGGATGTAATATATATATATATACAGTATATATAGATACATCAAGTGGCTGTTTTCAATCTCTTAGTCTCCAACCCCATTGCAACATGGCTTCTGACAACCGTTCCAGGAAGCATGGAGCAGCATCAGCCCCCTCCATGCTTCGTTCCAACCATCAAATTTCAAGCGTTGCGGTTCTGGCATGCAACAATCCTGCCGTTTCGGCCATGACTGGACTGTCTGGCGCATGCGTTGCGCCATCATATAAGCCCTGCAACACAGCTCGCCTCGCGTCAGAACGTGCTTCCGCGAAGCGTGGAGCAGAACTACCCCCACCCATGCTTCGTTCTACTTGTGAACTGACCCGGAGCAGCCTGCACTGATGCTTGCGGTGCACCCATGTCCTCGTAACTAGCAAATCAACCGCGCAAGATCGCTCCACTCGCGCAACAACGTTCTGCAGCCGCGAAGCATGGAGCAGCATTGGCCCCCTCCATGCTTCGTTCCGCT
>CAXAMN010015535.1:0-27704 GCA_963970005.1 Durusdinium trenchii | reverse complement strand
TGCCTCTGCGGCTTTAGCAAGCCGCCGTTGTTCTTCCGCCTCATCCAGCAGAACCGAGCCTGTGTTTGCCTGAACTTGCACAATCTTCTGCCAGCACCTCCAGAGCGGAACTGCAAAACACAATTACCCGAATGCCTCGCGCTTGCTCTCGTGAAGCTCTTCTTGGAACTGCTGTTTTTGAACCTTGTTGCATGAACAACGTTCCAAACTTCAGCCATCAACTGGTGAAACTAACAATGTCGCAGCTCAGTTTCACCTGCGGTGCTTCATGTGGTTTCATATTATAGAGCTGCACTCTCAATAACAGCTTGAGAAAAACAGGGAGAGTGGGCAAGCAGGTAAAGTTTTTGGGGACCATAAGCCGTGGTGCTATTCATCACGTGGCTTTTGACATTCAAGTTTTCATGACGCCTGTTCCTTGCCTTTGAACATCCCTGTGTGTTTCTTATTTGTCCAACATTTTAGTGCCTCTGCAGAATCAGCGCACCGCCGTTGTTTTTCCGCCTTGTCCATGTATTTTCAGGCTCAACCACTAAAATACAGTCAAATTCCGCTAAGCTGCAACTGCTAGCGCTCCTTTTTGTCGCGATGAGCTGCGTGCTTGAGCCAAGAATTGGCATGGCGCGTAAAAGCATAGCATTAGGTGATGTATTTCAACACCCCCCTCTGCTTTCACTAGCGACGCGTGAATTAGCAGCTGTGATCGGGCTAAGCTATGATGCCAGCGTGGATCTTCTTTTAAAGACCACTCTATGGCATATGCTTAGAATGCATGCAGCTCGAATTTAGTATGATCGCCAGCTTCCGGTCGACCACCGCCCGTATTGGTCGCGCGTCCACCATCGGCCCTGGTAGTAGGTGTAGTACCCCCAGCGATCGCCATCTTGATACTCTCGGGCAGCAGCACGAGCTGTGCGGAGAGCTCCCTCTCTTGCATCTCTCACAGGCACCGACTTGGACCGCAGCAAGGTAGTCGGTGGACTCGGCGGGAATTTTGCCGTCGGCATCTGGCGAATGTCGATCGTGCCAATCGCGTTGATGCCAGCACTCGGTGAACTCTCATGACCTTCTGGTTCGGCGATCGGGGCAACCCTTTGGCTGGGCGCGGCCTTTGGAGGTGTTCGTGGCGCAGCGACATGAGTCCTGCTGGCCTTGCCACGACCTTTGGCCGCATTCCTTTCAGCTGCCCGCTCGCTCTGTTCACGCTTGCTTTGCACAAGCTGTTGGGCAACTGGCAGGGAGCTGTCAATGGTTTCGTGAAGCTCTCTCAAGGTTGGCGTCTCGATGATCTCCATGACGCAGGAAAAGGTCAACAAGTTGGTCCCTTTTCCCCGGGTCTTGCGATGATCGCAGAGATCTTGGAATTCCTTGAGGGAATAGAGCTCACGCTTCCAGATGATCACCCAATTCAATGGGAGTGTTCAAAGCGTTCCAAGAGCCCTGGGTCGCTGCTTGTGATGTCCGCGATGTCTTCGTCAGCGTACATCAATTTCGCAAAATCCAGGTCATTGGCGGTCCGCAATCCCACTCCAAGATCAACCTGAGCTCGAGTGCGTGGAGGCATGGGAAGATGGCCGTGAGCCACTATGTCTCGCAACTGGATGTCGAGCAAGGTAATGTTGCGCTCGGTCATCCGTTCCACGAACTGCACGTCGTTCTCATAGCGGTCAGCCATCGATGTATACCCCAGGCCGATGGCTCTCTTCAACTGCTGCCTTGCAGCAGTTCCGATGTAATCGCCTTCAGGGCTGCGATTACCTCGGGCAGATTCCTCGCGGAACTGCTTGCTCTGGCTGCCGATTCTCTCGATGGTGTCAGCATCAAGATACTTGTAGCCGAGCTTGTTGAGCAGCTGCTTTCTCTTCGCGAGGATGCCACGCTTCACCTCAGATGCGCCAGTGATGTTCGTATTGCATGCGGGACACACGATCGTGCCACTGACAAGGTTTGCACCGCATCCTGGACACATGACTTCCTCAGTCGGGATGTTTCCCGCTGGACTTCCTGAGGCGGCTCTGGGGTAATGATCTCCACGTCTTCCTCGGCCTCTGGCTCTTCCACGGCGGGGCGCTCCCTCTTCTGAGTCGGTGCAGGTTCCATCACGACATCAGTGCTTCCTGAAGGGCTTGCCGAAGGTGCAGTAGTGGGCACTCCCTCGCGGGAGGCTGCCGGCGCCTTTGGAATGACTCTTGTCGCATTGGACCTCGACCAGAGGATGATGTCCTTCTCGCACCCGCCTTGGTCGTAAAGCAGATCAGGCCATCGGCTACTGCCTCACGCAGAGCAACAACAACTTCGATCGGATTGAGCCTCCGATTTCCCGGCACCACTTCATTTTGGCGAATCTGATTTCGAGCCAAGTAGATGTGGGCTCTGCCGGAGTTGCGCCGGGCTCCACCGCCAACCAGCAGGCCGTCTTGCTGAATGCCCTTGATTGCAGCATGAAACGGTGAAAGGCCATGGCAGGGACATCCTCGATGCTCTCCATGACGGGCACGCCAGTGCCGCGAAAATCGGAAAGGTCTCTGCCGGCGTCCTGATGTCTGACGTACACAACGTCGGCGTTGAAGAACAAGTCATTCTCCGAGCGAATGAACACGTTGTTGTGGCCTGTAGCTGCCCTTATCTTCAGTGGCCAGTATAAGTCTGGTTGATTCCTGTGGCTCTCTGGTGGCCGGCAATTGCGAGGAACTCGAACCTGTTCTTGTTGTCAAGTTTTGCCATGTGCATCAGGCCCGTCACTTTCATGCGGGCTTCGGGCAACTCGGCAAAGAGTGCACTGACAAACTGGTTCAAGTCAAGGAACCTGTCTTCGTCATGCTCCGAATCCCAATCATTCGTAGTGATGTTGCCTCGCAAGATGCCAGATGCCCTCGTCAAATGACTCTTCAACCAGTGTGGCAATCGGTACCACCTTGGTGGAGGGCTAAAGTCCCAGCCGCTGATGAGGATGAGCTCGTAGGGATGGCCATCGACTACCACTCCAGGCGCGATCTTGCCATGTACATCATCTTCCACCTCGGTGTACCGATATTCGGCTGACCAGTCAGGTGATGGTTGGTGATGTACGTCTCGTCGAATCGGCTGTCGATGAGCATTGTCTCCCATGTGATTCGTCCTGCGCGAGTGTTCTCCTTCTTGGGAGCAGATGATGCTGAGGGCAATGCTTCTGCCTTCGGGCTAGCCTGTGGAGGCTGCACTGACTGTGCAGCTTCGGCCTCCGGCGCAGGCTCCTCTTCATCATCACTTTCTTCCTTCACTGCTGCGCGGGCGATTGCCACTGGCGGAGCGTCATCATCCATCGGCTCTTCTGTCTTGGCGGCCACAGCGATTGGAAGCTCCATGATTTCGTCCTCTTCCATGTGCTCGTCGAGGTCTGGCTGCTCACGGCGAACCTCTTCGACAGTCAATGGCCTGGAGGCGGCCTCAATGCGCTTCTTGCTTTCCTCTCTTCGGTGGATCACATGAATGACAGCTTGCCTGTACTCTTCGCTGGCTGGCGTGAATGGGCTGAGACTTGCGTCTAGCACCTTCAAGTCTCTTGCGCCATTCCGCCGATTGGTATCGATCATTCCAGGGAAATGGGGCGAGAGGATGGCGGACAGGTGAAGGGTGTAAAAGTTGGCGTTAAACCAGCTGAGAACCCGTGATTGGTTTTTATCACAAAACGTCATGCGATATTGATCCTTCAACTCCATCTGCCACAAAAGCGGGTCCAGATCGATGATCACGACATCCGGTTCAAGTGCTTGATGTCCTTCTATAATGGTTTTTGAGCTTGTGGACTTATAATATCATTTACAACCTGTGTATATAGGGTTATAACATGGGTATCTTATGGTTATAAATGGAAAAGTTGTGATAGTTGATATATATGTTGGTGCACACTTGCAAATTAAATAGACCAACTTGAGAACATATAACCGCCACATAGGGCAACGTAGCAAGTTAACTTACGAGCGTTTGTAAGTTCTGCTAAGTTCTGCACGATGGCATGAACAAAAAAATGCTTGTTTTCCACCGTCGGCCTTTGCTTGGTTCAAATGGTGTGGCTCGCCCACCTGTGTGCTCGTGGCTGCGTGCATGTGGCTCGCCCATGCAGAAGCTCGCGCGCCATGACGGAACGCGGGAAAGGTAGCGCCAGGCACGTGCACATGGGGCCGTTGAGGCTGCCAAATGGGCAGGGCACCTTGACGGCCTCTGACAGAGATGAAATCTGGAGGAGGTACAAAGTGTCCGCCAGTGTGCGGTACCGCCAGCAGTGGGGCGAAAGATGTTTTCGGCTCGATGAAGAGGCCAACGCACTGTCTGAGTGCTGCACGCGGGTCAAGTCGCAAGTTGACCAAGCGGCCAATTTTTAATGAATGACATCAAATGCGGCTCGCCCATTTGATCATCGGGTTGCGCTGAGGTTGTCCCAGCCCCACAGTGATGGTGGTTTTGAGGTTGGGAAGCAACATGGGTAAGTCGAGTGGGAAAAAATCAAATGGGAGGGAAAAAACATGGCCGTGTCAGGGCCGCGTCAGGGCCGCAAAGGAAGCGAGCAAGAAAAAACAGGGAGATGACTTGGGATTTCCTGGCGCTAAGCCAACTTCTCCCATCCACTACGCGGGGTACACGATTTATGTGTGCCCACAGTCGTCCAATTTCAGGGTAAAGAAAGATGGTGAAAAGAAAGACAAAGCCTTTTCCTGGAAGTCTTGTGAGGCCACAAAGACTTGGGATCGGGTCGTCGACTTTCTGACAGCCTAAATTGCAGAGGCTCGCCCTGCAATTTGGAAACACGCCCGGGGACACGCGCGTGGAAAAAAAGGTGATGGGGGTTGCGGCCTGGGGAGAGGGACAACAGAACTCAGTTTCAGACAAAAATGGAACCCCCATTTACCAACACATTTTTGGGAGAACGTGAAAATTTGCAACCACGTATTGTGGATATGAATTTTTGGCATGGGCGAGCCTCATGCGTCGGAGTTTGTGTGTGGAAAAACGGCCCACCAAAAAATCAAAAATGACCACCCCCTCCCCCCAAAAAAGTGGTGATTTTCTAGAAGTACAAAACAGGGCAACGTGGGGAACTTATAAGTTCCATAAGTTCATTTGCACTTTATCACGTCTAGGGGTTCATAAGTTAGATACATCTTAGGGTTATAAGTTATCAAAATTCAAAAGCTATACTATGTAGGGAGCACAGCGCACAAAATAATACTATACATTAATAATTTGCCTAAAAAAACACATTCATAACATAAGATAAACACAAAAGAAACACAAACACAACACAAACAAAACACAAGAAAAGCACAAAATAAACATTTAAGAACATAAAGGAAACATAAAATATCATAAACGATAGCGCAAAACAAAACACAAAACACAAATGTTTCACACAAGCTGTCAAATCCAGAACTAAAACACATCAAAACTGTATGTCATGTTCTCCCATCGGCCCAGTTGTGTCTCAGAATGTTTGTCACTCTCTCGCAGCTGATCTGTGACGCTATGTCTTACAGTACAGCAGCTTGTCCAGCTGGATTCCTGGATTATTGGATTGACACCCTGTACCACTGCATCTCAGATTGTCGGGTCAAACCGAATCAATTACTATGACTCGATTCAGATTTCCATCTCAAAGTCACTTTGTGACTCATGTGCCTCAGCGCCAGCCGATCCTGCCGTCAAACGCAGGAGACTGCCAACATTCCCAGCCTCATCTACATCACTCTCAGAAGTCTGCACGCTTAGCAGCAAAGCGATGTCCAAGGCGCAGGAAACTGAAAGAGCAAATGCATTGCCAGCAAGATCCGCACATTGATTGTCTGTGAAAAGGGATAGGCTTGGCAGGCTCTCAGCTGGGCATCCCTGCAGCCTAAACAAATCCCTGCCGGTCATAAACCTTTGCTCACCAAAATGCCACAATCGGCACTGTGGCAAAACAGTAGGTGACTCTTGGTGATTTGAATTACGGGCTCGATTTACATTCTGGGAACTGTCTACCCACATGCATTCAGGGTCCACCGCAGCAAAACAAATGATCTCCTTCTCTCGCTGTGGACAAGTTGCAAGCCATTCATTCTCAATCAGGTTCTTGGGCACAGGCGGCGGCCAAGAGACATTCAATTCCTCGGCCCTGTCCATGTGTGCATGGATCCATTTGACGTCCTGACATACGGTTCGGAAGCAAATGACTTGATAGTCCAGAAAGAAAAACAATACAATTTACAATCAAACAAGCCAGTGGGTCACAACGGGGTTGGTAGACAAAAATAACAGTAGATAGTTGTGAGAGTGTGTCAAGTTGATTGTAAATTGTAAATTCTCTCAGTCTGAGTTTTCGTGTTGGTCTAGTCTTCTCTCTTCAGACTCTTCACTACACAAAACCACCCAACACTGAGTGATTGACTAAGTGTCCTTGTGATGTCCCTCAATGTCAGCCTTTTTGTCCAGCTCTTTTCGTGCTTCTTGGCGTCTCTGTAGTTCAGCCAATAGTGCTGAGCTCTCCTTTGGAAGAATTACTTTCTGGATAGGCAAGGCAAGTGTTCTCAGCATCTTAGTTTAAAACACTATCTATCATTCATTCAACCAATAGTAACTTACTAATCAGTAGTAATTAATAGACATCGTCATAGTCATAGTCGTTTGTAGTCATGAGTCATGAGTCATAGTCATGAGTCATGAGTCGAGTCATTAGTAGAGTCATTAGTAATTAGTAAATAGATAGTATTATTAAACAGTATGAAGTCATGAGTCATGAGTCATAGTCATGAGTCATGAGTCGAGTCATTCGTAGAGTCATTAGTAATTAGTAAATAGATAGTATTATTAAACAGTATGAATATGAATATAATAAAACAATATATAAACAGATTCATCTATGTTTGGATTGGTCTTTGTCACTTGTACATGTTCCGCTTGTTTCTTGTAGCTAAACCATCGAATCATTGACTGATTGATCATTTGGTCCAACAAGCAGACACACATTAGTCCTTCTTTGGGGCAATATGTAGTCGTGGGAGCTGAGCGTGAACACTTTGACAGAGTACATGCCTCCATCGATGGACTCCAACTCCGAAACCACTTTTTGCAAGTTGCTGTCATCTTTGGTCTCTGATCCAATGGAGTCGACATTCTCTAGAACCACAATCTTTGGGTGAACCTTGTTGATGACACCGAGTGTTCCATAGAACGTTGCAACTGAGCAGCTTGTATGGTCTGGATTTTTCATAGCCAACTGAAACTCATGGAACTTCACATTCATTCGGGAATTGCCTTTGCAAGAGAAACCACTCTTCAAGATGAATGTGCCTTGGGCTTGACATAGACACTTTTTGTTGCGCTGCACACAAAAAGATTCCACTCGAGGCTTTTTTGAATTGGACTCAGCTGAGACAGTCTCAGCAGCATCCATAGCTTCACCATCAGCGTCATCGCTGGCACCCAGTGCAACCACATCATCAAAGATGCATGTTGTTGTGCTGTCAGGCAAGATGTTCTTGGTGAGCCATGATTGCTTCCACTGCTCCTTCTCACAGCAAAAGGATACACTCGGATGCAAAGGCTGGAGGAACTCCTCAGCAATTGCATTGACTGAAGCCTTCCAAGCAATCTCACCAGCGCCAGACCCTGAGCAAAGTGAACCCATGACAATGTTTGAAGGCAAAAGGGGTGATAGACGGAAGTCTCCCATCTTCTCACGTGCAATTTTCACAAAATAGGCAGCAATATTGGTGTGAAAGTTGCCCATGTCAAGCGTGCCATCTTGCGTGAAGAAGTGGTCAGGAAGAACATTACTACACTCTGGCTTTGTATTTTCATTGACGACATCGTCATCACATGGTTCTTCCTCTTCTTCCCCTTCATGTTCCGAATTATCATCATGATCATGATGCACAGGGTCATCACCATCAGGAGAACCAGGCTGTTGCTGATTTTTTTCTTGCTGAAGCAGCGAGCCCACTGTAGCTGATTCAGCATCAGCATCGGCCTCTTGAAGCTCAGCCTTCACCTTTGCTGCTGCCTCTGACTTCACTTGACCGTCTTGACCCAAGGTTGCCTCAGCTGTGGATGTTGAAGCCGACTCCAAAGCATTCTGGTTCATTGCATTCTTGTCCTGAGAACTTGCAGAACTGGACTTCTGTGCTGCATCATTAGCAACCTCATGTTGCTGTGCTTCATCATGAGTGCAAGATGGTCCGCTGTAGCCGCTGTAGCTGCTGTAGCCCATCATCGCGGTGAGGTCATAAGGTGGATGCTCTCCTATCGACTTCACAAAGTTGTGGAAGTCAATGAGGTCCTGCAGAGGATTGCCAAGAAGAAAACCAAAATCCCATGCTCGATAGGGACCGAACTTGTCTTGGAACTTGTGAAAGGCATTGTGGGATTTCGCTGCCTCAAGTGCTTCAATCATTGTGACTGGGGTCTTCTTGAGCTCAGAATGGCTCACCTTCTCAATGTTCACCCCAGAACCACTGTCACCGGTTGGCTTTGCCTGCTCGGTATGATCATCATTTCCTCCCAAAGAAGCGGCCTCAGCATCGGCATTGCCAGTGCTGCCAGAGTCATTGCTTTTGAAAGCATTGCCTGGGTCAGGTGAGTCAGGAGTCATAGTTTGCATAGTGAGCTTGTCATTCCCTGAAGAAGTTCCCAAGGTATCTTGCTGTCTAGCAGCCACTGTGTCAGCGTTCTCTGTAGCTGCCTCCTCTGAAATGGAAGGTGAGCTTGGCTTGACAATCACAGCGCTTGGTGCAGTGGCATCATCAGGTGCTGAACTTTGGTCTGCAGAAGAGGGTCTTGCATCCTCATCCATCCTATCAAGTTCACCACTTTGTTCTGCTTGATCTATCAATGTCTCCAATGCAAGCTCCAATCCACCAACCTCAGGTTGGTGTTCTTCTTTTGGTGTAATTGTCGGCTGGGTTGATGCACTGAGCCAGTCTGTTCCTGTCGCTCAAACATTTCATAATTCATAACGTTATTTATTTCTTGTTATCGTCGTCCATATAAATGTCCATGCTGTTTGTCTACCTCATCAAAATCACTGATCATTGAGTGATCAGATCGAACCAAATCGAATCATATTAATTGTTTCAAACAGTATGTAACATGTTTGTTGTCAATGTTTATATACAATCAAATCAATGTCAGTAGACTAGACTACACTATATCATTATATCAAACAAAATATTATACTAAAATTAAACATAGATAAATGTCAATTTCAAAAACGATGTCAGCAAACAAACCCAAGTCCTGGTCAGGCTTTGGAACGAGAGGCAAAGGATTCGGCTTGTTGAAAAGATATTGCGTCACCTTCTGCTGCCCATGAGGAGGAGACATATCGAATGCACTGACATCATCGGATTTGCTTGTCCGCCTCCGTTTCCTGCCTGGATTCCCATCAGCCACATCAGCAGGAGTCATGGGTGGAGGAGCTTTGGGACTCGGCTGCGGCTTTGGCTGCGGCTTTGCCTTCGACTTCCCTTTTGCTTTGGGAGTAGGAGGAGGAATGATAGGCTTCGGCAATGGAGGCTGTGCCTTAGGTTTTGGCCGCCTGGGTTGAGTCTTCGCTGCCTTTGGTACAGGAGGAGGAGTGGAAGCAGCTCTCTTTCCCATGGTTGATCCAAAGTGACCAGAAAACTGAGGTCTTCCCAGCACTGGTGTTCACAAGTAATAGTTAGTTAGTAAAATAACATTTAGTAATAGTCATAGTCAGAGTCATAGTCTTAGTAGTAATAAGTAATAATAGTAGTATTTAGTAGTACTTGTCAATATCTCAATACATGTTTGTATGTTGATAAGTTCACTTGTCAACTTGTCAGTGTCTTCTCAAGCGTATGGTCCTGGTATGTTGTCAACCATCCTGACACTGGTAGAACCACGCAGCGCCAATAGATAATAAAACAACTGCTTCAAATGCATGCGCATGCTCAGATGTGCCAGTATCAGCCGCTACTGTAACTTCACTGACATCAACTGCAAACTGTCAGCTGAGAGATTGCAGTCTTGTTTTCCAACAGAGCAGCTTTGCTGCACTCTTCTGTATGTCTATGTTGATGATGACTCTTGACGTCACCCCCCCATTCAGGCAATTGGCAAAAAGGCAAAGAGCGACCCAAGCAATCCTTGCCATAGCCAAAGCCCTTTTTTGGTGCTGGCCACTTTTTCAGCCTGCACTGTAAGAACTGGCTTTGTCATGGTCGTTTTTGTTAAGTCATAGTCATAGAAACATAGATCATATACTCATAGAAAAGAACATATTAATAGTGTATGTTTCTTGTTGCTTTGTTGTAGCAGTATGTGAGTATGTGTTAACATGTGGCAAATACAAATAAAGATAAATCAGCGGTTGTTTTGTCCAGTTTTAGATTCAGGCATGGCATGGCCCATGGCAGTCTGGCATATTCCAGCACATTGCACCCTGTACTGCCTGTACTGTTCTTTGCTCGGGATATTTCCAATTCGACTTTCACTTCCTAGTGTGACCATACACGAAACATTGCAATCATTCACTCAGACTTCAGACATCTGATATGATATCAGACAGTCCTGCTGAATGATGATCCATTCCATTCTTGTCTTGTGAAAAAAAGACACCGCTAGCAACCATGCACTACAGCAATTAATCACTGCCCTGAGTCCACCTCAATGCCTGCGCGCTTCAGCATCTCAGTGGACCTTGCCAAAAGGGAATCAGGCAATGCGATGCGATCGTTCTTCACCGACTTGAGTGCAAAGTTCAAGTCCTCGACCAAGCGTGCAGCTCTGCTGTCTTTTTTGTTCACAGCCTCTGGGGTTACAGTCTTCCACAATGGACTGTGCAGGATTGTAACCACAGTGAAAGAGTAGACAAACAGCCGTCCAATGTCCAATGCATCTTTGACTTCAGACATGTCCGGTTCCAGGCCAGCAATCTCAACGCAGCACTTCTGAACAGCAGCCAGAAAGGACTTGATCTTGCTGACCAAGTTCGAAGCTTCTGCAACTTTCTGGCAAGAAAGCAGTTGTTTGTCTTTCTCATGCTCTTCAATGTTTGAGTCATCATTGTACTTTGGAAGCTTCATGGCCAAGATATTCTTCGCAAAGAGGTTGGCTTGGTTCTCAACCTTCTCCACCAATTGGCAAGTAGAATCATTGTAGCAAGTCTCAACGGTCCGGAAAAGGTCATCCAAATCAAATGGGATCGTATTGTATGCAGTCAACATCTGCGCAGCTGCCCCATGCTTTGCACACTTAGCCATTGTCTTCTCCATTTCACAAAGGCAAGTCAGCATAGACATAGTATGACTGGTAGGGTTTGGCGAAATCTTCAAAGGCCCCTCCTTCTCTGCTTCCCGGTATTTGGAACCTTAACTTTACGCAGTCTCTACAAGAAATCAGCCAATATCAATATCAAATTAATATAAAATACTATATAGTTATAATATATATATCTATTGTTGAGAAATAGAACATAATTGTATAGCATTGCTGAACATCACAATTCCAAACGCTAAAAATCAAAAGACGAACAATAACAATAATATCATCCTCGTGAATCTGACTACACTAGACCTAGCTACCTTGAAGTGGCTTGCAAACATTAAAAAACCTCAGATACAGATACAGTTACAGACATGACATGTCCTAAATTAGGCCAGCTGACAGTGAAAGATAGCTGAGTAGAAGATATCAGCTGCTTCTCCAAATCTTGTCATCTGCGCTCGGTCATCTGATGAAAAGACCTCAGCAGTACTAAGCCGCAAGTAGTCGTCAATGTTTGATCGGAAAGTTCGCCAGGAAGTAGTGTTCGTGGTAGGCGCATCTTTAATGACATGGTTGATAGAGCTAATGATGTCATTCATGATCGCTATGTTTTTGTCACAAAAGCCCTGCTGCATCTTCTCGAAAAAGCATGCCTTGAACTCATTCATGGGGTGACAAAGCTTTGCAAAGGGAAGGTTCTTCTCAGCAGACTCATGACACACCGTCCACACTTTCATCAAGTTGTGTGCTGTCTCAAGAGACATAGCATCCTTCTTGTCAGTTGAATTGTGAAGCACATCATTCAATGCTTGGCAACACTGAACCAAGTCGTCATGGATCCTGCATGCAGCATACACTCACATAATTCAATCTGAGCTACGTCGCACTGAGTTGGGTAGTAGTATCAATTTTGTTTATTGATATGACAGATATGATATGATATGTCACATATGTCATGAATCCATGAATTATGACTCATGACTCATGACTCATCATGACTCATTATCATATAGTTGTTTTTTGTTATGACTAGATCCTGTCATGATTATACCTTTTGAACCCACTTGATCCACCACTTAGCTACCAATCAAACATCAGTCAGTCCTGAAGATAGCATGGTCAGGAAGAAATTTCCTGATGCCATCCACCTTCCATACAGGCTTCTCCAACATCTTCATACTTTTGCTGGCATGGACGATTTGGCTTTGCAAGAAGTCGACTAGTTCATTCTCAGAATGATTGGCGATACCCGTCTCTGAAAGGTTGGTCAAGTGCATCTTCAGCTTGGAAACATTTGCAGATTCCTCTTTATCTGCCAAAGAAGCTTCAAGCTTCAGAAGGCGCTCCCACAAAGTAACCTGCTGAGACAAATCTTCGTCGGTAGTGTTCTTGTCATGTTCCTCATAGATGGCCTTTGTCAGCTCTGCCAATTCGATCAGGCTTGACTCAGAAGCCAACCTTTTCTTGGCAAGGTCCTCCGCCTGCGTGATCAAGGAACCCCCCTGAGGCAGTGAGCTAAAAGTCCAAAAGACCTTCTCGTCTGCAGCAGGCTTCCTGACCTTTTTCACAATCTCCAGGATCTTGTTGGGAAGAATGGTCTTGTCATTGTGCGTCAGAAGGATTTGCAAAGAATCCAACTGCTCAATCATTTTTGCTGGCAAAGGTAGTTGTTCACAAGAAGAAACAGCGGCAGTCAAGAACTTCTGCATGTTGGACACACCTGGCGCTCCAAACCTAGCTTGATTTGGTGTAATCACCCGCAAAAGCTTCTGGATCACCTGCTCGAATGTCATGGTGACTTGGACGATGAAGTACGAGTCATTGGCTGACTCATCTGCATAGTCACTGAGTGCTGCTGACGCTTTCACAGCAACCTTGGCAATCTCATCGTAGCGTCCATACTTGAGAAGGTCCATGATCTGTGCTTTGACAAGCTTCACTGAAGCCACAAGCCCGCAGTTGAAGCCAAGTGTGCTCGTTTGCTCAATTGCAGCTTGCAATTCAGCAGCCTTTGGTGCTGTGTTGGCTAGCTCTCCATACAAGCGAGAAAATATGGTAGCTGTGTTCAACACCTCCTTCATTTTGTCAAGCAAGGTATCATTTGTGACTTGCTTCCGCCTTTTGATCTGCGCGATCTTCGTGCTCAGTTTCCCAATGATTGACTGGCAAATTTGATGTTGTTCTTGTGAATGCTGAATCAGCTCAGACTCATTCTCAATTGTGGTCATAGCCTCATCACACACAGCATCATTCAACTTCTCCTCTTCCTCAGCCAAAACGCTCTCATCCGATTCCTGTGCTGCTGTTGCGCTTACACGTCCACGTGCCTTCTTGATCTTGGGGCTGTGTTTTGGAGAAGCAGCACTTCTCTTTGGCCTTCTTGGTGCCCCTGGAATCCGACTTGGAACAGGTGTAGCCCTTGCAGCGCTATCTTGTTGAGGAGCATCTTGTGGCTTTGGAGCATTGGGAGCTTGTTTGGCTTTGGCTTTTGCGCGTGACTTGGCTTTGGCAGCTGGCTCCCCCTGACCTCCGATGGCTCTCAACAAGCTGGATGTCATATCAAGTCCTTCATTTTCATCATCTGCCTGATTTGGGGTGCTTGAAGGCTGATCATTTCGAGAGTCTTGGTTCTGTGTCTCTGCCCCATCAGGCTGGCTGGATTGGTTGCACAGCATCTTCAACGTAGATCCACCAGAAGATGCTGAAGATGAAGGGTTGTGGATAAGCACAAAGTCATCAGAAGCATCGTTTGCAGATGCCAAGAAGGCTTTGTAGGCCTGATTGTAGAGCCTCTCCGCTTGGTTCTCACGAAGTTCAATGTCGTCAGTAAGACGTGTGTCCAAGGAGACTCCTTGCTTCTGCTTCTTGGAACACTTGTAGAGACCTCTGTCTTCATCTTTCACAATCATGACTCCTTCCATTGTCCGTCCTCGAAACTTCTTTGTGACCTCAGATGGTGAATTGAAAACTGTTGAACAGATGATGAACCTTGATATTATGTTGATGATCCAACAATATGATTTGATTGAACAGTAGCAATCGTTGTCATTGTAGAATTGAGTAGTCTGCTAACATAATAATACTAACAAACAAACAAACAAACAAACAAACAAACAAACAATCAAACAAACAAACAAACAAACAACACAACTAACATATCATATCATATCATAACATAACTTAACAGATATCATAGATATCTCTTTTGCAACAAAACAACTTACAAATAAAACAAATTCAAATACATATATATATAAATATAGAAATCTGAATATACTAAAAAGAACAATTAATTAACAGCCCAGCCATGTGGCGATCTTGTTCTTTGGCGCCGCTCCAAACCTCTCCTCATACATGTCAAGGCGCATGAAGTACTCGACCTCGCCTTCCATCTCATCTTCCTGCAGCAAGCAGTGAAGCACTAAACCAATTCATTGAAGCAATGGCACCCTACAATTTAAAACACATCTACAACAACATCAATGATTTTATATTGAACATTCCTGCATGCAGCATACAGCATACATTCTGTCCTGCTGGTTGGTAATGGTCATAATTCTTGGTGGCACCAGGTCTTCCCTTCCACGTAGATGCATTCCTGGATTCTCCAGCTTCAGACTCACAACCTTTGCCCTGCAGTTGAGAAACTCATGGTGAAGCGATGGCGCTTTGTGTATGGCCACACAATACGCTTGGATGGTGCTGTACTCCGCACTGAAACCACCATGGATGTAGGTATATTTGCATATCCTGGTTCCATGATACAGAAGATCAGCACAGAAAACTCATGAGTGTTTGCTTGATGATGAGTTTGTTCATTAAATTGTCATTAAAAATTATCATGTGGAAAAACACACATCAAATTCACAATATAAATTTCTAATCAGGCCAAGCCACCTGCAGAACACTCCTGCCGGTGATGCTCGCGCGCCTCCTCCCCATTGAATCAGTGCGCCCCATGCTGAGTCATCCCCGATCTCAGAGTTGCTCAAAGAGCTCCGATCACACAGCCTGCAGTACTTGATCCTATAGGTGTCCAGCAAGCCAAACTCCAAACGTTCTTGCTCGGTTGGAACTTCACGAGTGCGTTGTTCACCTTTGACACCCCTGTCAGAAGCAAACTGGCCTGCTATTGACTTAGCACCAGCACCACTCTCGGAAACTACATCATTTATCTCCTTCTGAGACACTGGCAGTTGATGCCTTTTTTTGGGCGCCATGATAACTACAACCGCTTTTCTCAAACAATGTTTCAGTGTTATGTTTCAATGGTTCAGGTCATGAGTTATTTCATGTATGTATATGGTTGCATAAATACTTGTAGTTAAACAGTCTACATCTTGCTTGGTGACCAGTTCGGAGAACTTTTTGCCAAAACGGCTTGTTGTTTCAGACATGACTGACTGTATCACATTGTGAAGCATGCACTCAATTGAATTCACAACAGTACCAGTCTATCGTTTCACAAAGCAGTCCAGATGTTTCCGATGTCAGTTGGTCTTTAGCTTCCCAGGCAAATATCAGGATTGGCAATATTGGGATTGATATAATTGTTGTTATGTGGATTTATGTTTGTATATATATATATTTATGATATATATGTGTGTATACATATGTATATTATGTGTTATCAAAAAATATATGTTATTTTTGTGAAATAACATGTTATTTTTCAATGACATATATCATTACACAAAGTAAACACAAGCAAATCATAAGTGAAACACATGTGCTACACATCAATATTAGTGTTTTTGTTTATGTTTTGCTTATGTATATATATGCTCGTACATATGTTGTATATATGTTTTTGCTTATGTCATTTGCCAAATAACATGCTATTTTGTGTGATTTCATGTTATTTTATGTATTTTATCATAATATAATATGAAAAATCATAAACTAACATATTATTGTCTCACTACCATAAACAGACACATATACGAAACATATATATGTCACAAATAAATCACAAAATAATATGTGTTATATTATGTGAAATGTTTATGTAGAGTTGGATAACATTTGTGTCTATTTTGTGTTGGAGTTGCGCAGCTGCTTGTGATTGGTATATGTCAATTAAAAAATAACATGTTATTGCTATGAAATAATATATTATTTGAAGGGCTACATAAGTAGCGCACATAGTAACACATAAGCTAACAAATGTAGCACGCAAAAGTATTGCACAAGCTAAGATAAGTACACCAAATGCATATATGTCTAGATGTTAAATAAACAGTTTTAAACTGCCAATACCATAGAACAATAAAGAGTATCAGTATGATTCATATGATCATATTGATTGCCAATCCTGATGCCACAACACCACACACAGGATTGCCAGCAACTTCTTGTGAGTTGCTTGTGAAGAGTCCAAGACTCCTATCTTACAACGCAGCTCGCATTGTGATTTGTTTGTAAAACACACTACATAGTTACATAGTGATATTCATAAAGAACTACATCCTTACATAGGCACATAGGTTAAACAACAGAACATTGAGGTGATAATCCAGTAAAAACTTGTAATGCACCCAAATGTTTGCGTTTGGCGTCAGCCAAAAGAACCTTTGACCCTAGCCTATCACTGTACAATCATGTTGACTGCTTTTGCCGCCGAGCGCTCCTCATCTCTTTGTCTTCTTTGACAGCTTGCCACCACCTTGTACAACTATTGTTTTTTTGAACCACCAACTAACTATATACTAAACATGTTGACTATATATACTAAACATGTTGAAACATCATAGTCTAGTACAATATATCATATGTTACTATATCACTAGAATATTGTCTTACACTTTTTTTAGAAATGCAGAAATGCATTTGTCTATCGAACACTCATTTGTAAGCCAGGTAGCATCATAGCGTGCTGAGGACCATTTGACCTCTTCTCCAGTGCTGTGCCCATCAACAACCATCGAAGCATAACTGATTGAGGCTCTTCAGGATCCAGCTGAGAAAAGCGCTTAATCATTGAGCAGTTGGTATGAATGCGACATCCTGCACTCAATGCATGCTTCTTTGTGCCCTGGTGAAGCTGAGTCAGCCGTCCTCATCTTGCAGAAAAGTTTAGGAATTTGGAAAAATATCAACCTGTGAATCCCTATGTAATGTACTGCTTTGTAAAGAAGTATGCAAACATATGTGTATTAAATTTGACTATTAATATTCATTGTTTAGCTACATTGCTATCTACTAGTAACAGCAACAGTAACTTAACTGAACATAAGACACTGATACCATACCATATCATATCATATGAATCATCTCATATGTACATCCACATCCATCTTGAATCTGAAATACACAGATTTAGAATAATTCAACAACAACATAAACTATATACAACTCTGAGCCAAGCAAAGTAACCTATCCACCAGTCAGCGTCAGTCTTCTTGACATATCCATCTGGATCAACATAAACCAGAGAAGCTGGAAGAGGATCAAGTCGGTCAGTACCTCCAACAGTTCCGGCGGGATTTGATGACGACGAAAATGATGATGTTGCACCCTGAGCCACACCCTGCAACATTGGAGAAGGGTGTTCAACGTTCAGCGCGTATTCCCAATTGACCTCAACTTCGGTAGGGCCAGAGTTGCTTCCCTCTCCAGTATGTTCATCCTGCTGCTTGCGCTGATCCAAGCCTGCAACAGTGGCCATATGTTTTACAAGTTCAATACTGTTGAGAAATAGTGTGCAGTTCACTCAGGTGAAATCTCAATGGCAGTGAAGTACACCTCAACATTAGTCTGACAGCCAAACAAAGTTTAATAAAAAGTATTACCGTAATACCAATATGCTTCCAGAGAAAGCTAAAAGAAAGCACTAGAAGTAATAACACCTATGGAAAGCTACTGAAGAGTGAAAAGAACCAATGCACAAGATTCCAAGGAAATAGTATTGTAAAGCTATAAAATATTTTATACAAATTAAAAAATATTATCATTGTGTTTTATGTGGATATCATATAGTTCATGATTCATGATTCATATATATATATACATGTAATGCTGATACTATAAATATTTATATACATATTTATGTTCTAGGATTCTAGAATTAGAATCGCAGAATCAGAATCACCTTTTCATTTTAATCACCTTTTCATATTGTTGGGTTCCCTTGCTGTTGCCCCAAAACAATAACACAAACTAAACACATGTCAACAATAGCAAGGCAGCTAGCTAAGCAATAGCCAATCGCCAGAAACAATCATTTCCACAAACTATATCATCATGTGGTTATTTGTTATTATTATTTATAGCCATAGCCATGACCTACAGCCTATTTAGCAAAGCAACACTTCATCACATATTGTCACATGATATGTTGGTCAACCCTAACCCTGCCTTGCCGTCTTGTGCCACGTTTTCCAGCGCTTTGTTTAGCCGGCTGCCGCAAAGAAGGCTCCTTGCTTCCCTTTGTAGTATTTGTTTTCCTTGTTGGCCTGGAGAGCCCAGACTGTTGTTCCCTGAGGAGAGACATACAGTGTGAAATCAGACCTTGTTGAGGATCATCCGATTCCTCTGCATCAGGGCCATCCTGAATAGCAGCGTTGCTTACATCAGCGATTCCAAAGCATTCGTCTGCGTTGTTGACACGGACAGTACAAAGGGATTAAACATCATATTTGTCAGTAATCTTCAGATCGTACTGCTCAAGCCCATGAGCACGGTGCTGGTACGCGAACTGATGCATGGATTGTAAAGCTGGCAGTGTTTGAGAAGCCCCTGTAGCAACATCTGTGTGAACAGAGCATTCCAAAGTCGCAGAGAATGTCTTTGGGCAAAGAGCAAGATTGCAAAGCTCACAGTTTCCAACTCTTGCCACAGAGCACTTCCACAAGCACAAGTCCAGAGGATTTAGAGAAACATGGCAAACAATGAAGACTTGCAAACCAGCCAAACCTGATTCTGATTCATCATTCCAATGACTGTTCCGAGGATGCGCCAGTATGAGCAAATGAAAAGGATCTGTTTGATCTCTTGAACGGCGCAACCGGGCCACATTCTTCATTGTTTGGAGAACCTTGAGGATGTTGTTCTTCTCTGTTGCAGGAAGTGCGTAGTAGCACCCTCCAAGCTTCACGCAGAACTTGTCAAGCGCCACTGTATTTGGAGGTAACTCTTCTTCAGTCTCGACCAAAGCGCCATACTTGTCAGTCAATCTTGCGTGTTGTTTTTTGACAAATTGTTTCTGACCAGCTTCCACTGCAAGCACCTTATGGGCAACAGGATATGAACCATCACCAATGTCCCATGGCCCATATGACACTGGCCTGTGAGGCTGTAGTTTTGCCAGAAGCCCAACCTGCTGCATAGGAATAGGCTGAGCAGTGCTTGCCCTCACCAAAGCAGCATTATTCTGATTGAAAGCTTTGGCCTTTTGGCTATAGAGCGCTTTTGTCTCATTGTTGTTCAACATCTCTGAAGCTTGTGCTCTCAGTCTTTGATAACGCTCATGGCTGGTCTCTGAAAAGCGTTTGGGATCAGATTCAAACAATTCCTTCAAGCGCATGCGCCAGCCATTGACCTTGGACTTTTTTGGAACAGCTGCAGTGGTAGAAGCAAAGTCTCCAGCATTTCTTGCAGCAGTGCCAACAGTAGTGGGACAGCTGGCAAGGGCGCTCGCCTGACTGTTGGCTTGCTCCAGCGGTAGCCTTTCCTCAGTCATGGTAGCATCACCAAGCTTGCGTTTCTTGCAGACTGGCCTGAGCTTGCCAAGCGCTGCCACATGGTTGTGCTTTGCTTCAGCTGCCACATGCTTTGTAATCATTGTAGTTGATGACTGTTGTTTCCCGCGAAGGTACATTCTCGAGGAGGAACTTCTGGCAAAGTTATTCTCCAGCTGTACATTTTGAGTTTTGCTTGAAAATGTCATCAACAGTGCTTGCACAAACAAAGATCCTGGAGCTAGACAAGCATCAACACTGTCCATACCAAACTTGTCTTTCAATGGCAAAGCGTACCCGTCTTCCAAGCAACAATCAGCAAGCTGAAAAAAACGTGATAGTAGTTGCTTCTTCTCATCAGAGGGAAACTGAGCATCCAAGATTGGAGCCAACGCCCAAGGAAACATTGTGTACTTCAAGTGTTGCCTTTTCCAAACACTGGACGACATATCCACAAGAAGCTGGAAGAATTTGTATTCCTCCTTTGCGAAATCAACTGTGTGCAAATCCTGCAGAATTCCCAGTGACACACTAGCTGGAGTTGATTGAAGTCTCCAGTACTCATCCATCACCTTCACAGCGGGAGACCGTGCAACCTGTGCCAAACGAACAGCAGGAATCACTTGAATTCCGGATGAACCAGTCCAAGTGTCATCACCATGTTCTTGCAGCAAAAGGTGAAGATAGCTTTCGTTTGCTTCAGTGCCAACCACTGTTTGGAGTAATTCAGGCACCATTCTTAGACTGCAAAGCCAGTCTCCTGCCTTTTTGGCTCTGACTCGTTCGCGTCTCTTGAAAATCTCTCTTGATTCATCAGCTTGGCCAAAGTGATAGTCCATTGTCTTGACATCTTCTGTTTTGCGTCCATTGCTCCCACTATTTTCCAATGCACCAATTCCAATGCCTTGGACCTGTTGTGCTTCAGCATCTTCTCCGGAAACTCTCGAATACAAATATGTCCAACCTTGAGATAGTAGGCCATGAAATAGTTGCTTCAGCAAATACATCTGGCAGGGTCAATACCTTGGGTAAGATTCAGTATTCTATTCTCGAAATCAAATTTCATTCTGTTTGATAATGAGCCATATATCATATCAAAAGAAACAAACAGTATGCAGGCAAATCCTTTTTGCTTTTAGACCCAAACATACAAATGAGCTGGTCTTCTGAAAACTAGTACAGGTGCATGCGGTCCATCTATGCAACGAAGGTGTTGTCGGTAGGCAAGCCAGCAATGCGTTCTCAATGGCTGACCAGGTTTTTGTCCAAGATTCCTGCAGCTATACACTTCAGAGAAAAGCTCGGTAATGGGTTTCCAGATGCTGAGATGCTGGGGTTCTATGTTACATTACAAGGTATATAAGTGTGTGAAGTCAAACTCTCAACCCTTTGACTTAACAACAAACACCAATGATTGCCAAATGACTTGACATTGATATAGACTAGACAACACATGATGCTGTTAACCAGTTTGGGTCCTCCCTACTGCTGCAACATCCAAACGTGCAACAATGAGTGATGCAAGTAGTGTTGCCCCAGTCACCGTTTGCCATGGCCAAAAGCCTTTCAGCAACGCGACGCTCAACCTTGCACAAGCGCAGAATGTTCCAGGACCGCTGAGTGTGCTCCCTGATTGGCTGCTGAAATACCACATTGAATAGCTTCCTGCAAACAATCTTCCTGGCAAATGAGTCACGAGTCTTTTGTGTAGTGGTAAAAAAATGCACACCTGGCTATGGCTATAACTAAAACTATAACCTATCCCATCCTATGCCACATGCCCACTGTCATATTTGGTTAACAGCTTGTAAGAGGTGGCTAGTATTGCTGTAGTGTTCCAATGATGTTTGGAAGCCAAATTCCAAAGCTTTTTTTTGCAGATGTGGTGAAAGAATCAGTGGTGAGGAACACTTCTGAGTTTCCGTTTGATTGCTACATTAAAGATGGTCGAATAGCAAGTTCACATAGGTAGAGCAGTACAGTATAGTCTAGTCTAGACAATGACTCCAAGTCAAATCTGTGAAACCTTCATGTATTCAGCTCTGGCGCACCAAACTGAACACAAACACTGACTACTCTGACACAACGACAACAATGATGACGACAACGACAGCGATGGCTATGCCTACAACAACTACTACAGCAGCAATTCTACACACACATACTACTACTACTACTACTTCTTCTACTACTACTACTACCACTGCTGTTGACTATCACTATTGCTCCTACTAGTAAGAGTAGTAGTCAGCACTGTCTTACAAGGTAAGTTCTCATCAATCAAGTAGTCTACAGTCAACGTTTTGTTTCACCAACCCTTTAGGTGTTTCTTGCCTCTATTTGACTTACCACTTGCCAAGCGTCAAAGCTGCCTTCAAATCCAACCAAACAGGTCCAGAACGAAGGACTGCTGATGTGCAGAACATTTGGTTGATAAAGTTCCCACGGTTGATTGCTCTCTCTGATGTGGTGTGTGTCCCATGAACATCGCAACCATGAGTCAGCACCTGAAGTTCAGATGCACTTGTTCCCAACATACTTGCTTCAATATGAAAGTATTATGATATGAGTCTATGAGTCAGATGTTTGACATACTTGCAACGCTTTGATACAAAATACAACTATAACAATGGCCAAGTGCAGGCTTGCTGCTAAAACGTTTCTTGGTTTGGAAGCAATGGCATGGCGGATGACGCTCAGATTCGTGTTGCACCTGTCGCTCACAATGACAAGTACTCCAAGAGGCTGATTCTCAAAAAACTCCCACAGCCTTGGCACAAACAGTGAACTGTAGCATTAATCAGTGCATAGTCTTGTGTGTAGCAAAGCCCAGCCGATGGTTTGTAGTCATGTCATGACCCATGACTCATGACTCATGACCATGACACAACTCATGAGTCGTGACTCATGACCATTGAGTCTAGAGTGTTTTTGTCTTGTGAACAGGCAAAATAAAAACGAGCAAGCACAGTGACCAAAAAGAAACTTCACTAACTACTTGCAAGAGACCGCTTTGGACCCCGTTCATTCAAGCTTGTCCAGATATGTGCAGCATCACCTCGTCTGAGAACTGCTGGTGGCACTACCACAGGCTCGTGCCTTAGGTCAAGTCAGCCAATAGTCTATAGGCATCGTTCTTTCATCCATGCAGTCACCCATTCATGCATTTGTTCATTCATGCATACCGCATACACGCATTCCTGCGTCATGTTGTTAGCTGCATACATCAGCTTGCATACCGCACACTCATTCAACCACTAGACTAGAGTTGAAAAAGCACTCTACAAAACATAAAGTGTCATGAGTCATGACTCATGACTCTCATGACTCATGACAGTAATGCCCTAGCACATCACCTTATGCAGCCCACACACCAATTTTCACTATTTTAATATGAGCATACCTATCAGTCAGAGGTAGCCACAATCATGAGTGATTATTTATCAGTATTGATAGCTAGCGCAACTTCCAAAAGTGAGTGGCAGTCGCAGTGGATGTCAGGATTAGATTGAAACAATGTCCAACGCTTGAAGCTCAATCCAAACAATTAAACAAACCATGACAACAGGAAACCATCCCAAGAGACAAACACACACTGCCGACGATCCATCAAGAACGGAATGACTATGACTCAAGATGAATCACAATGTCGAGAAGATCATTTCATCTAAATCTAGACAGACATTGACATTGATGTTGAAGTCTTGTTGACATGTATGCAACTGGCAACATAACAAAAACATCCTGAACTGTCAATCTAGCACTGCATCAGCATCTACATGCCAAAATATGTCATGTAATGGTTGTGTGTTTTTCTTGACAGTGGCTAACAGCGGCTAACAGCATTCAGCTCACAGGTGCTTGTGAAATGTGAAGTAGCACTACAGAGTGTGGCAGCGCTCTAGCTGTGGCTGTGTGTGTTGGTGATTCTCCTTCCTAGGCTGCACTAGGTTTCCACACCCAACACTTCAGAGTATGCATCTAAGCCACAAATATATTTGCCGTTCATAGATCTATAGTCTATAGTCTATAGCTTCAAAGACTATTTCATTATAGTCTAGTATTGTGTTTTGGGTCTTGAGTTAGGTATGCATATGTTGACCCCAAACAATGGTTGTCCATATTGCATTCAGCGATATGCAGCATGTAGATGCAGCTGTTTTGGGTTGACTGTTCCCCTTTCTCTCCTTTGAACCATTGACAATGAACATTGCTGATTGCATGATTGCCCGTTCATCTAAATGCAAAAACATAAGGAATGTAAACTGTTTACCAAGATGCAGTACAGCCTTTGACCTGTTCGCCCAAGAGACACTCCATCTCTGAATCAGCACAGGGAACGATGCAGCATCTCCATACACTCGAAGAAGCTGAGTGGTCTCATCGAACTCAACCATCAGCCTGAGCATCTCAGAAAGCAACAGCAACCTAGAGCCATGGGCCATCTGATAGATGAGTTCAACGCCAGAATAATTGTATACATATTGATTCATATGATAGTTTTTAGATATTAGTAATTACTAATTCAGTGAATTAGCTTTAGGTTCTGAAGTTCTTATTTCTTCTACACTCCTGATTCCTGATTCAGAATATTTTATGTATTATTAGGCTCACAATTCCTCTGACTGCGAATGATAGTGACCACCCCTGAATGCCAGGAAACTTGCACACGTTCTGTGGTTCATCCACCACTTTCTTGATGCCAGCCTCCTGCTTATCCAAGAAGATCTGCGTCACAGCATTCCTCGCCTGAGCCAAGTAATGGGGTCAGCAAGTTCAATCATCTCATCTCATCTCAGAACTATATTTGAAGAAACTAGCCAGAAGAAGCATGCGCGCAAATAAAGACTAAACCAAACTGTCTATGAGCATGTTGCTCAACATTGATTTCATTTGCCAGCAAAACAATCAGGCAACTGTTCATTCTAGTCTAGTGGAAAAATATTGCTGTACAAAAGCAAACTGTATGTATATCGGCTGTGGTGCTCGCTGAACATGAGTGGATGAAGCCAGAAACCAGAATGCGGTTGAACTCGTTGAAAACTGTGTTGGGCTTTGCTGATGGCTGAACGATTTGGCATCATGCCCATACCTTGGAACAAGCACGTGCGACAATTGGAGTCATTCATTTGTTATAACTTATAACTCAAAACATAAACCTTGGAGTGATCTAGAGATTAGTGTTACAGAAGGGGGCACAAGATGCAGTGTGCAGCATTAAGTTTCAGTCTGACCTTCACCTCTCCATCTATTGTTCAATCAACATCTATCTATTGTTCAATCTCACTCAAACTGATTGCAACTCATCTCATCTCATCAAACTGAACCGTGCGACGTTGCCCGCAAGAGTCCTTGAGGCGTCCAGGATTTCCACTTGCCCTTGCCCTTTATGGCAGTCTTCCTCTCGTCCTTGGAAGCTGAACCATGAGAATTATTGAATATTTTTGTGCCCCCTCCCAACAATGGCCCATGGCCCATGACCCAACAGCACCAAGCAAACATACCAAATTGTACAATGACAATTGACAAACAAGCATTTGACCCCAAGCAAAAAGAACAACAATGATAATTATAATAATGACAATTACAACCACTGACAATGACAATCACTGCAACAAAGGCAAGGCACACCAACCAGGTCAGCATTGCGCCACGCTGCAGAATTGATCTTATGTTCCAATGCCACTACCCTTGACGTCGCTCTGCTCTTCCAGAACTTCACCCTCTTTGCCATCCGTACAAGTGCCATCTGAGCCTGCAAGTCACAGTCAAGTGGTCGTCTATATGACTCTAACAAACTGATGATACTCTGGGTGAATGAATAGTTCATGATTCATAATTATAACATTGGATTATTTGCAAGTTCTTTTGGTGGTTTCCCTTTATTTGATTTGCTCACGCAAGTCCAGTGAAAGAGTGTCTCTCCACAATGTGTAAGCATTGGCAGCCTATCTACTTAGACCTCGAAGATTATCAATGTTCAATGCGAACCCTTGCATATTGAAACGGGATAAGCGATAAGCGATATTGGAATAAAATATAGTATAATGTAATGTAGTAATAATATGATTGATAATATAGTATATTCTTATATAAAAACATAACGATCACTGGATCACTGACAGGTAACAGGGCTGCGACGCTGTAGTGCTTGTTGTGGTTGTGCAGCTGCATTTCGTTGTCGCTGATGACCAGGATTCCCAGAAGCCTGACTGAAAAGTTACCAATCGTCGATCGTTGTGTTAAATTTTCCAATACTCAAGAAAACATTCAAAACTGCCAAACAAAGGTAAACAATGTACCGTGTACTGTACTGTGTGCCCCAAAGAGGACTGGTGGCCTGACGATGACTTGCAAGCTAGAAGCGTCACCATCACGCTGTGCTGAATGGACGATCCGTAGCAGTGCTCTCATGGCATCATCATGTACCGAGAATTGAGCTGCCTACTCGCAACTTGCCACTTGTATACCGACGCCGATACTGTTACCATGCAGCCCATACCATATCTAGCAGCCTAGTGATCGTGAATCATGTCTTTAACTCAGCGTCTGTGAAGGTGTTTGTCCTTTGTGGACACTGTACGCTGCATGCTGTATGCTGTATGCGATTGTCGATTGCTGTCTTGTGTCATCGTCAAGGCCGCTTCTCTTGGAGCAAAGGGCCAGTGCAACATCCATCTAGTAGCAATGGCCTCCAGCCTGATTGCAATGGCCTCCATCCTGAAACTCATAGCGATGGCCTCCAACCTAGCACAGCACCTATGTTTCACATTCATGTTGTAGCAAAGGGTGAATGCACCATCCAGCTACTAGCAATAGCCTCCAACCCAATTGCAATGGCCTCCGACCTTATACTACTCGCGATGGTCTCCAACCTAGTTGTAATGGCCTCCAACTATTATATAATAGCGATGGCCTCCCACCCAGTTGCAGCACATATGTTTCACAAATGTTTCACATATGTTTCACATATGTTTCATATATGTTTCATATATGTTTCACATGTGTTTCACATATGTTACATATATGTTTCACATGTGTTTCAATATGTTTCACATGCGTTTGACATGTGTTACGACATATGCTTTCAATGACGACATCATGATTTTATGTATGCGCCCCTCCCCGTCAGCTCTCTACAGAAACCTTGCTCACAAAGCTCTTGGATTTAGATAAGTTATAAGTACACAAGCTCAAAAACCGTTATAGTTGCCGAAGTGCGTGTAGATGTTGCGCAAATCGTAAATGTTTGCGTTTGGGATGCACGACAGGACATTGCATCCAGCTTTCCGACCCTGCTCGACATACCAGGTCAAATGCCTTTTCGTGTCGGCTTGGATTTTGATAGGGTCGCCCTTTGCCTCTGCATAGGGATATCGGTTGGTAGACACGATCCCATTCTCGCCCACGAGCTCGTTGCCGGCCCACACCACGTTCACGTAGATCCGAGCATCGGGCACATCCTTGCGGACGGCTCTTGCGCAAATGATGGCGCGCTCGGTGAGCGTCCGCAACTCGGCACCCCAATGCATTTCGTGGTGAAATTGTAGCACGCGCCGGCATCGATTGTCATGGAAAGCTCGTTCCAAGTCGTGACACACACGAGTCTTCTTTCCGCCTGACACCATTGCCAGTGTACTGTCGCTCACGAGCACTTGGTACACTGGGCCTGTCACTGCTGACGGCGGGCGGTGATAAGCTAGGCTGCTTCGCTTGGCCTCAATGAATGGGTTCAGAATGCGCTGCGCGCATTCATAGCTTTCCCGCCAGGTGTCGACCACGGATTGC
>CAXAMN010015513.1:129679-140250 GCA_963970005.1 Durusdinium trenchii | reverse complement strand
GGAGTAGCTGGGGAGCTGGAAGATGAGAACTGGCGACTTGGTAGTACAACTTTAGTACGCGGAGTATCTGGGGAGTGGGAAGATGAGAACTGGTGACTTGGTAGTACAACATTAGTACGCGGAGTATCCGGGGAGCTGGAAGATGAGAACTGGCGACTTGGTAGTACAACTTGAGTACGCGGAGTATCTGGGGAGCTGGAAGATGAGAACTGGCGACTTGGTAGTAGAACTTTAGTACACGGAGCAATCTGTGGAGCTGGAAGATGAGAACTGGCGACTTTGTAGTACAACTTTACTACGCGGAGGTGACTTTCGAGAGGTGAAGAACTTGCAGAAAACAGGTGTTCCTGCGCTTCAGAAAGACATACAGAGAGAGACACATACACACGCAGACATAGATACACACACACAGAGACCCACACACTGCCTCAACACACTCGACTTAACACTTCACACTGAACACTTATAACACACTTAACAGATAACTCGCACTCTGACTTCCTACGTGATGAAAAATGCTTTCGGGCCACTCGTCGTCTAGTGATAAAACTACATGTAGTTTTGATAAGATAAAACTACATGTAGTTTTCAAAACTGTATATAAACTACATATAAACTGCATACAAACTGCATCAACAATACATAGAAAATGAACAGAAAGCCAACAAAAACACAAAGAAAAGTATGCACACATATTCAAATTTGTTATCTCCATGATACACTCTGGACATGCTGATGCTGCACTTGTGAGTTCATTGGACTCTGGACTTGTGAATCACCTTCTTTACTTCCTTGCAGTCAAATTGCACAATAGCTTTGGGCACTGGACTGCGTACGACTTTTTTTTGGCATTCGTATTTGTTTTCTGAAAGCTATGCTCACTTTACTTGAGGCATCATTTACTGTTTTGGTGATGCCACTTGCTCAAGGCAGTGTTGTGAGGTGTGTGGATTGCACTTTTCATACGCCCACTACTTTCACTGTTGTGTACACTCTCTTGTGTCAATATTGTCATTTACTTGTGGGCCATTTGCTTTGTGAAAAGAACTACGTGTGGCCAGGTCCTGTGTCAATACTGCAGTTTACTTTTGGATAGTTCTTCTGTCCAGATTGTCGTTTACTTGTGAATGTTGATGGTCATCTACTTGTGAACAGCTCAACTGCCAAGACTGCCACTTGCTTGTGAACAGGTGTTTTCGCAAGATTGTCATTTACTTGTGAACACCTCAAACGCCAAGACTGCCATTGACTTGTGAACAGTTCTTGTCAAGATGACCATTTACTTGTGAACAGTTCTTGTCAAGATGACCATTTACATTTATCATTTTCTTGTCTCAAGATAGCAACCTCGATAACCCCGCAAGACCTCTCTCAAGTAAAAAGAGCTGTACCTGATCTTCAGTAAAACTTTTGCAACGCTTCTCAAATAACTTGGTGAAAGTACACCATTAAAAAATCTTCGAGTTTTCTCAAGTAAGCGCAGCCAACGCTTCTCAAGTAATTTGAGGCGATGCGTCTCACAAAAGCGGTTTCAAGTAAAACGCTATGCCATCTCTCAAGAAAACATAGTTCCTGTGTTTTCTTTTCCCCACCTCACATCAGCCAGTCCATTGCACAACAAACAATAAATATGAAAGAGTCTAGTCTGTTCCAGCAAAGGGTTCAAATAAAGAAGTTGCAACACCTAGCTACCAGTGCAATGAAAACACCATATTTTTGGACAACCAACAATTTACTTTGTAAACTAAATTGTTTTACTTTGATTACTAAATTGATTTACTTTGTCAACTAAATTTACTTTACTTTGAAAACTAAAATTTACTTAATGTACTTAAATTTTGATAAGTAAATAGTAAATATTGGCTAAATTCATTGGTTACTAAATTTAACAAAAGAGCAGACTCAGGGTAGTATATTCCGGTTGCTCGTGCTTCGCATGAATACGCAGGAGGCTGTTCTCCGCAAAGGCTCATTCTCGCTTCGGCTGGATGAGTTTGATTTGGAAGAACCTTTAGATAACCAGGCAAAGGACAAGAGAGTTCTATGATTCTATGTGGTTGCAGGTTCATTGTCAACCTTTGCAGGTCATGGCAAATTTCGACCTTCTGAAGAGTTGGTTCCAGACGATGGGAAGGGACGCTCCAATGGACAATGAAATTCAGGCCACGAGCCCATGAAACTTTGCCTCACGCACAACAATTTTGTATGATCCGGAGGCTGCGAGTCTTCAAGTTTCTCTACACTACGAAGCCGAAGAGACCAGGAGGCTGTACTCATCTGCTTCATGGGTTTCTTCTGACAGCGTGTGGCTGTTCATGTTTCTAGGGTCTTGTGATTTTATTTGGCGGCGGACTTCCTGGTAACTGAGAGGCGCAGCGGTGGCGCAAGGCCGGTTCAAGTGAGCTGCTGTCGACAGTGTAACATGTTGTGGATGAATACTAGCTAGTCGTGGAAGCCAGGGCCACATGGAGCCCGCGTTGCGGAGCTCAAAGACATCATCCGCCAGGTATCCGGCCCCCGCAAGCCTTTGGAATTCAGTTGGGCAATACTTTTGTGAGTGTGTTTTTATCGTGTCCCATCCAGCCAGAAATCTTCATCAAAGAGCTCGATTGAGGGTGATGTCACAGCTGGCGACGCCATGGAAGAGAGCCAGGTTGTATTCAGGCGCCCCTGAGCCCGGGCGCTGACAGCTTTTGTGTTCAGGCCATGTCATGAGTGGCGGCGTCTCCACACCAATTTCCCCGCGCGTGTTCTTCCGAACTGAAGGGCTTCTGTGACTCAGAGTTCCTTGGGCACTTAGATTCAGAATTCTCATGTTCAATGGCGTGTCTGAGCATCCGAGATCAAAAAACCAATGTCAGGATCGGTTTTTGTGGGGATCGGTTCTGGGGGGGATGGGCATCTTAAAAAGCCAATCCCCAACATCAAGAAAAAACCAATCCCCAGGATCGGTTTTTGAGCGTCAAAAAACCAATCCCCAAGACCAAGAAAAACCAATCCCCAGGATCGGTTTTCACCAATCCCCAAAACCCATCCCCAAACCTATCAGAGGTGTTGATTAAACCTATATATCTTGAAACTCTTTTTTTCTGTTGGCTGTGTCTGCATGGCTCTGTTTCAAGCCGCCAAGCATGGAAATGGGCATGGCTCTCTTTCAAACCTCACGCAAAGTCATTGATCCTTAACTGGTACCCAAGAAGGTACTTTTGACAGAAGGAATCTGTAAGCTTTGTGGCCCTATTCCCATGGCTGCAACTATGTGCCAGAGTGGCCATCTGGCCAACCGGGTTGCGCTTGGACCCTCAGGTTTTGTTTCTGCAGCATCTATCCCCTGGGCAGCATTTGGTTGACCTGGGGGAGGAGCTGGCTCTGTTTCAAGCCCTCTGCTCTATCAGCTTGGTTTGGCTGAGGAGAAGGCTGTATCCCAAGCCTCTGGGGGGAGGGCCACCAGCAATTGAGTTTGCTAGATTTTTTTGCTTGGCTTGGAACAGTTCTTGTTCCCTTGAGGCCTGCAGCTGACCTTGCAAGGCCTGCTGCCTGATGATTCCCAGCTCCTGCAAGTGGAGTTCATGGTGCTTTGCAGCCATTTCTTTTTCCATTTTGTTGACGGCCTTCTAACTGGTGCTTCCAAGTTTTGGCCCTGTTTCAAGCCTCTCTGGGTCACCCTTACCTTTTCCTTTGCCACCCTTATCCCTCTTGGAGCAGCAAGCAGCTCTTGCTCCTGCTCCTGGCTTTGCCCTCACCCTTGCCTTTCTCATTTTCCCCTTGGCTTTTTCCCAAGCCACCTTTTCCTTTATCACTTTTCCCCTTGCCCTTGTTGCTTTGGCTCTTGCTGCTCTGTCTACTTCCTCTCCCACCACCATTTTGCCCCTTTCCTTTTCCACCACCACCTTGGCTTTGTCCCAAGCCTCCATCACCCTTTTCATCACCATCTCCATCAGCTTGGTCTTGGCCCTGCCTACCCCATTTCCATTGGCTATGGGTTTGCGTTGACTTGTTTCTGCGCCATCTTCCCAAGCCTCCATCACCCTTTTCATCACCATCTCCATCAGCTTGGCCTTGGCCATGCCTACCCCATTTCCATTGGCTATGGGTTCTCCATTGACTTGTTTCTGCACCATCTTGGCTCTGTCCCAAGCCTCCATCACCCTGGTCTTGGCCCTGCTGGCCCCTTTTATATTTCCAAGCATTCGAATTTGAATCACCAGTGGGCCAGATTGACCACTGAGACATGGCCGCCTCAATGATAGGCTGAAGCACTGGCTTGAGATTTGAAACAGCTACAAAACTAGAAAGCAACACTATTGCAGAACCCCTTTCCAACACCAAACAATGAACATGTTGAGACTTTTTGGCCTTATTTCAAGCCACAAAGTTGCCTATTCATGGCTCTATTTCAATCCACATCATTAACCAGCCATCCTCCTTCTTTCCCATGACTGGCCTTCTGTCTGTGGTAAGAAGTGGCTCTGTTCCAAACCCCTTTGCTTTTCCTGCTTGTTCATTTGCTAGTTGCCTTTCACTGGGTCCAAATTGGAGGGCCGAATGATTCACACCATTTGGCTCTATTTCAAAACACCTGCTGCTGCTTTGCTCACTCCACCTACCTCAGAACAAGCTCATCTTCCCACCACCAATCTTGCCACCCATACCACTTCTTGCTCCAAGCCCCTCTCCATGGCATGGCTTTGCTTCAAGCCACAAAAAGCAAAACAAAGAACCTGCAATAGTTTGAACTTCTACAGCCACAACAAAAACCATGAAAATCCACAAGTATTGAAAAACAAGCTCTACACAAGGTCCACAGGATACGGTTTTTACATCTTACCAAGAGCAGCTATCAAGCAATGGCTCTGTTTCAAGCCAACAAAAATGTTGCACTACACACTTCTGGCTTTGTTTCAAGCCACCATTGCAGATCTAAGCTCCAGAAGCCTTGCCTTGGGCATTCCTTTTTCACCCGCTGGAGCCTCCAAGGCATTGATCGCACCAGCATGGCCTTCTGGATGGCTGGCCCCCATGTTCTCGGCGCAGCTGATCCGAAAGATCCATTTTCCATCTTTCATACCTTGCACGTATGATTGCTTTGAAGCAATCACCTTCCTGACTTTGCTCCAAGAACAAAGACCTGGCTCTGTTGCAAGCCTCCTCTTTGCAGATGCAGCTGCTGCAGGCTTCTTCTGGACCTTGACCTGCACAGAGGCAGCTGGCTTCTGCTTCACTTTCACAGCAGGCTTCTTTGAGCCTTTGGCTTTGACAGGTGTTTCTTCTGCCAAAGCTTGGGCAGCTGCAGCAGCAGCTGCCTCCAATTCCTTCATGTGGCTTGTGGGCTTGCTCTTTTTCAATGGCAAGCTTGCTTTGGTAGCAGCCTTTGCTGGGCTAGGCCCCATGTATCGCTTCATTTCTGGAGTTTGCAGCATCTTGGGAAAGCCATGATCATCCAAAGACACTTCTTCGACCTCAGAACCATCATCTTCATCAGAGTCACTGGGGGCTTTTTTGCAAGCCTCTTGCTTTTGGGCAGCTTCATCATTGGAGGCAACAGTGGCCTTCTTCAAGCCTCTAGCTCTTGGGTAGGGAGGGTTGGCTCTGTTGCAAGCCTGGCTCCAAGATCAGCAACTCTTCCAACTGGCTGGCAACTTGTCGACTAGTTTTCATTGTAGCTTGCCTTTGTTTGTTCTCATTGGCCCTCAACCTCCTCCAATGATTCAGCACGGTGGTGGAGTGGGATGCGTCATAAATGAGCAGTGCCTCCTTCAGCTGCCCTGGAAGGATTTCACCACTGCTCAGGGCAACCAAAGCTTTCAGCGACGAGGCATTTTCCACAAGCCCTTGGGCTGAGGCTGCTTGCTTTCTACCTATCATTTTGTAGATGCCTAAATCAAAGGCATCCTATCCCCACATAGCAAATGCTCTCCTAAAAGCAGCATTCAAGGCTGCCTGGTCTACAGAAAAGAATGAGTGATCTGTTCTTCCCACCCCTTCCTGACATGGCTCTCTTCCAAGCCCCAGCAATATGAAAAACAGATAAGGAAAATTGTATGTGTACTTGAGCCTAAAGATTGCTGTGGGGTGCATGCCATGTCCAATCCTATCTCCAAATCCTTTAAAAAACAAATCCCCAGGATCGGTTTTTACCCATTCACAAGATGGTTTTGCGATTCACAAGACGGTTTTGTGATTCACAAGATGGTGTTGTGATTCACAAAGTTTTTGTGGTTCACAAAGTGGTTTTGTGAATCACAAAGTGGTTTTGTGAAGTTTGTGAAATGTCTTGATTTAGAATTCTATTTTTATTCCATTAGTAATTCATTTGTGCATTCGTTGTACAAATATTTTGCTTGTTTAATTAAATTGTTTATTGAATTTATTTATTTGTGCTCTGTTTTCAGCTTTGCTGTTAAATGCATTCCTAGGCTCTATTTCAAGCCAATGTATTTTTTAGCTCTCTTTCAAGCCTTCACGCACTGTCTCTCACAGCTTCATCTTGTTGCTGTAATTTTTCCTTTCTGCAGCCTTATCACCCCAGAGCTTGTTCAGCTTCTCAAGTTTTGTGTCTTTTGCAGGCTCTGGTTCTGGCTTTGTTTCAAGCCCCTGGCCCACCTGGCCCCCCAGCCAAGGAAATGACCCCAGGCTCCCAGAGGTGGAGGAGGGTGAAGGAACTCCAGCAGGAGAATGAGGCTTGGAAAAGAGCCTTGCAACTGAGGGAGCAGGAGCTGGTCAGTTCGGCTGGAATGTTGCACCAGGCCATGCTCAGAGAACAGCAGCTTTTTGCCCACCGGCAGCACTTTGTTGAGTGGCAAAAAGTCAAGTCTGCTGAACTTGAAGCTGCTGGAGGTGTCCAGAGGCTTGGAAAAAAGCCAACGACGACTGAGGAGGAGGCTGACTGGGACAGAGAGTCCCAGGATGAGTGCCAGGGGCTTGAAACAAAGCCAGAACCAGAGCCTGCGAAAGAAACAAAACTTGAGAAGCTGGACAAGCTCTGGGGTGATAGGCTGCAGAAAGGAAAAATTACAGCAACAAGCTGAAGCTGTGAGAGACAGTGCATGAAGGCTTGAAAGAGAGCTAAAAAATACATTGGCTTGAAATAGAGCCTAGGAATGCATTTAGCAGCAAAGCTGAAAACAGAGCGCAAATAGATTAATTCAATAAACAATTACTGTAGATTAAACAATCAAACTGTTTGCGCAACAAACACACAAATAAATTACCAATGAAATAAATAGAAAAATAAAATTCTAAATCAAGACATTTCACAAACTTCACAAAACCACTTTGTGATTCACAAAAACACTTTGTGATTCACAAAACCACTTTGTGAATCGCAAAACCACTTTGTGAATCACGAAACCATCTTGTGAATCACAAAACCATCTTGTGAATTGGTAAATAAATAGGCAACTTTGTGGCTTGAAATAAGGCCATCAGACATTTAAGCAATCAGCTGCTTGGCAAAAAGTCTCAACATGTTCATTGTTTGGTGTTGGAAAGGGTTCTGCAATAGTGTTGCTTTCTATTTTTGTAGCTGTTTCGAATCTCAAGCCAGTGCTTCAGCCTATCATTGAGGCAGCCATGTCTCAGTGGTCAAGCTGGTCCACTGGTGATTCAAATTCGAATGCTTGGAAATATATAACAGGGGCCAGCAGGGCCAAGACAAAGGTGATGGAGGCTTGGGACAGAGCCAAGATGGCGCAGAAACAAGTCACTTGTGAATAAAAACCAACCTTGCGATTCACAAACTTGCCTTGCGCAATCTTTCTTTAGGCCTTCATTTCACCAAGTGATGCAATGAAAAGGCCTGCTGCAAAGAGCAAGGCCAAAGACTCTGATACCAAAAAAGAAAACGATGCAGAGAGGCTTGAAAAAGAGCCAAATGAAGGAGGGGCAACCCCAGGAGGTGATGAGACCCCAAAGGAGAAAGAACTTGAGGCAGAGCAACCTGATTTGAGAAATTTGAGCGCCTCACAGTTGCTGAACCACAATAAAATTTTGGAAGAAGTTGAAAAGTTGAAAAATGGAACCATCACTGAAGGTGAGTTCCTGGGTGGCTTGCAACAGAGCCAAAAGCAAGGGTTTTTCCACATGATGGAAAAGAGAAGATCTGATGCAGAAAATGAAAGTTGGAAACAAATGGTTGGCCCTGGAAGCAAAAAAATAAAACACACAGCTGCTTCAATTTCTGAGGCAGGGTGGCTTGACACAGAACCAAGTAGAACAAAAAGCCAATTTTGCACAGGGGTGGAATACCACCAAAGATGTGGAATGGGTGAGTTGGAAAAAGGTGTGTGAGGAATATGGAGAGCAGGAAGCGAAGCTTCGAGTTGCCAACCACCTCATCCTCACCAGGAGGTGTCCAGAGGCAAAGAAAACGGGCCTGAAGATCTGGCAGTTTTGTAAGGTTTCAGAAAAGACTAGATTCAACCAAGGCTTGCAACAGAGCCTAGAAGCCACAGGTGCCAAGGACACAAATGACAAAGAACATAGGAAGTTCACCAAGGCTTTGCTATCATTGGAACCAGAGGGTTCTGAAGAAGAAGCCTCTAGCAGGGCACTGTGGCGTAATCACAAAAAGAAGCCAAAGGCTTTAATGGATGGCTTGGAAGAGAGCCTGGAAGACAGCTCTTCTGAAGAGAATGAATGCGACAGTGAAGATATGCCAGAGCCAGACCAATTCTTGGCTGAGCTGGAAGGTCAGGCAAGCAGCAGTAGGCCACAGAAGCCTGATAAAGCCACTAAGGCAGAAGAAAAAAGAGAAAGCAAGAAGCAAGGGAGCATGAGAAGAAAAAAAGAAGAAGAAAAGCACACACACTCACTTGCGAACAGTCCGACGGTTCGCCCCTCCAAGCCCTTCCACATAGGTGGGGTGCTAGAAGGTAGACAGATATCCACAGAACGAAAATCAGATGACAAAGAAAATCAACCTACACAAAGTGAATTCCGAATTCCGAATTTACATAGGCCTCTCAGTTGTTGATCTGCACCGTTTCAAGCGATTGGCCATTTCGAATGCATTTTTTATCCTTTGGTACAAGCCACTCCGTTGCTTAAAGGGTATCTCTGTGAAGGGCGCGTTGAGTGGTGCGTCACATGGAATCGGGGGTAGCTGCAAGCGGACATGATGTGGATAAGTTTGGGCAGGTAGAGATGCGTAATCACGCAAAATTTGGAGTACTTTATCCACACATGGCATAGCTGGTCGCGAGACGATACCCCCAATCAAGCTCTTGTGAAAGCCAAGGCGAACAAGAGATGATGCCCCTGTCTTTTTGTATTTAGGAACTATTGGTTCTGGCAACGTATTATCTAAATAACGCACCACTGCCCGCAATGTATTGGCTTGGTTCCAAAGGCTTTTAGCAGCATCTTTTTGAATTTGAATTTCGGGTGAGTCAAAAGCATATGGGGTAGGTAATCGGTCTTCTGAGCTGTAGATCCACACGGGCAAGGCTACTCCTGTATACGCTGTAAAACACACAGCCAACTCATACCAAGTAACCCCCCAATCATCAGGCAAGGCTGGGAGATCCGGAGGATGCCATCGAAGTTGCTTAAAGAAAGACCAGACTCTAAAGGCAGTATTAGCCCCGGCGGGACAGGCTTGTGCCACTACAGGGGCTAAATGGCAATCAGATTGCCACACAATATCGCCTAATTTCCATGTTTGCAAGTGCATCTGGTAGTGGGAAATGGCGTCCAATGTATATTGTGGACATGATTAGCGGCCTCTTCCTTATCCTTTTCTCCTTTCAACTGGCTATGCAAGGCATTAAGATCTGCGAGATATGCATATATGAGACGCAAAGCCTCCTGTTGTTGATTGATTACTATGTTTAAAGATGGAATCTGATGCTTGCAGAAGCGGGTCAAGGTCACGCTTATTTATCATCTTTGCTGTCTCATCTGCAGCTGTGTTTCCTAAAATAGTGTATAAGTCATCTACGCCAGATGCCTGATCAAGCGAACGGTGTGATTTGACTTTAAAAACCTGGAGTCGAGGATTCCATCGCTGTTGCAAAATCTCGATCAAATCTGCATGGGCTAGTTGAAATGTTTTTGGTGTAAGTGCGTCGGTTGAGAGAGCCTCGAGAATCTTTTGAACAAAACTTGAGTCGGTGTAGATGGAAAGGACTTTGTCAGGCAGATTGTGATGAAAGTGACTTACTAGCCAGCTGACCGATTCAAGTTCACCTCGATTGGTTGATTGAAGTCCTTTAGTATGTGATGTCTGTGTGACTCTGAAATGATTAATTGATGGATCTTGGGAGTCATGGAAACTTTTTGGACAACAGCCCACGCCGCTCTACAGCAATTTTGGTATCTTGGGCGATCACATGTGCCATCCGTGAAAAAAGCGTAGTGATCCATAGGCTGGATATCGGGCACATCAAGAAAAGGGCCAACACGGCACCATTTGAGTCTGTTATAAACGATTTGTTGAGGATGAACGGTGGCTAGTGGAAAATATAGCAGGTTGGGGTGAGTCTCCAGAAAATTTACAGCATCAGGATGTTTGTCACGGACATGACCAAAGGCAGAACAGTGGAATTGACGGTGAGCATGTGTGTCGACTT
>CAXAMN010015513.1:116366-129669 GCA_963970005.1 Durusdinium trenchii | reverse complement strand
TTATGGGCTTGTTCCAGCAAGAATTGTTGTTGAATCGTTATGTCCTTAACTGATCGAAATGGCAAACCACCTGCAATTTGTGGGTCCCAGGTTTTTCCCCACGCGGCCAAACATTGATCAGCAATTATTTTAGATGATAGGCGAGGGACGTAGCCAAGGATAGTTATTGGCCTACCATCGGAGAACGAGTTGGGATGTGCGTTCTTGGCTAAGAGAATAACTCGTGCAAGCATTTGCGACTTATCAAAGGCAGATTGTTGAATCTGACCATACAAGACAGACAGATCTACTATTGCCGAGAATGGCAGGATCTTGAGTTCCTGGGCGCGCCATCCATCCGCCCCCGGTGCCTTGTAAGATTTCATCCTCACAATGGTATCACGAATTAAGTGCGGATCATCATACCTAATGTGGACTTGGGGTTGTACTGGTATCTCATGTAGAACGTCTCTAACGCCTCCTCCCACTGTGACTCTTCACTTGCTTCCTGCGGTGACCCTCTACCCCACATCGGCATCCAATACTCAAAAACATGCTTCGACGTGGTTGTGATATCTTCAGTATATTCTGCTTGTTGAAGTCGGCCCTTAGTAGGGACATCGGTGGCGTCAGTTTTGATTTTGAGTAATCTACCATGTTGCTCTTCGATATGGACTTCTATATTATAAAAGGATGCACGACCTGGGCGGAAAATTGTATCCTCGTGCAGAAGCAGGCGTGTAGAACCTTTGGACCCTCGAATGCGTTTAGCCTCAGTACTAGCGGGACATGGCAAACCCGGTATAATTTTTTGTTCTGGATCTCGAAGGGATTGAAATACTAAAGCACCATTCTTGTCTGTGTTATCTAAAGATATCCAATGTTTACGGGATAATCTTCTCATCTTTTCTTCCTGTCGCACTGCAATGTCGGAGTCATAACGCGTTAATTGCATTAATAAGTTGAGGAAGGTTAGATCTGGCACATGACTAGGCATATGAGTGACTTGCTCGAAACTTAAAGCCCAGTTTTCCCATGATCGTCCATAACCCTGGGCACGTCGGATACATATCCATTCATTTTGGAGTTGATGTCGATAGTGGTCTGGGATAGCGTCCCATGTATGATACAGCACAAGTTTACGTTGTAATTGTCGATGCAATGGGAGGAGTCGACGTGTCTGTCTAATTTTCAATCAGGATTTAAGGGAAGATGGTTCTCCAGCAGGATTATATCCTCGAGTCAAGTCGTCTTTGACAGATCGGGCTGGTGTAGGATGTACAAATCTTGGCTCTTTACAACGTCCCCAAAACTTTGGAGGCAGGCGCTTTTGTGGGCATCGGACTGGGTCATCTACATGCATGTGATAAAGTGTCGAATCGACTGCTTTTTCTACCACGCGGGACCAAAATTCGAACTTGCGCGAAGGAGTTGCTGAAGAGTTGATAACCCTATGCAACTTGTGACGGATGGCGTGAGTGCGATATTGCTGATGAAATATATTGTGGGATCTAACGAAAAAATCAACCAGTCTTCGGGGACATAGAGGTGCAAACTATCATGAGAATGTTGAGGAATAGCAAATTTGGCATAAATTGGAGAGTGATCGGCGAAAATGTGGTCAGGGCCGACCCACATGTCAACGATGTGTGACGCCAACACAGGATGAAAAATAAACGAATCGAATTTCGTTGCATTTCGGCATGTCGGAGGAAGGACCTTACCAAGAGTTTGTTCCGCACAGTGAAAACCTTCAACGCAATTCAAATGTTCAAAAGCGGACCAGGCAGTCAAGTTTTGTATTCGTTGATTAAAATCTCCTGCAACGATGAAAGGGAGTCCCGACTTGGCGAGAAAATTGTAAACCATTGTTAAAAGTGTGTTATTTTTGATTTGTGCTTCCGTTGTGCGTCCTGGGAAAAAATACACACAGACAAGAACTATCTCCACAGCACCAAGATTACAAACACAGGAGTTGAAACGGCAGGATTGCCACAGCACATTGGTATCAGCGGTCCTGTGTGCACGACTTGGTGAACGACACAAAATTGCCGTTCCGAGGGCCTCACCTCGTCTCGACAACCCATGGTTCAACATCGAAGGATCCTTAACTTTATCGTCGACCGGGCAGCCCCACCATATCCTATATGGTGACAAACGAATGGAGTTAGTGAATTCATGTTGTATGGTGGGGTTGCCAATGTCACTGAGAGTGCAATGACATCTGCTCCAAGCGCCAAAATCAAGTCTTTTTTGCTCGTAACTGCCGTTGGGTTGATATGGCAAATTGTCCAATGACCGTCTGGACCTGGATTTAACGCTTCTCCTATTCTGGTAGCATGTAACCAGTTGTGATCAAACTGGCATTGTGGAATGAGGACTAGTTGAATCCAGAACACTAGGCAAGGCTGTAAAAACATTTGGTCCCTCATGTGATCATTTTGGACAAAGACATAGGGGTTCTTGAACTGATGAACCCGAAGTGAGATAAATCTGACCAAATTACATGCGCAGGCATGTTGGTAAGGAATTGTTGACTGTGAGTGACAATGCTGTGTGAGTAAATGAGAAAATGAACTATCATGCTCACTCTGCCAACGTGCTTCTTCTGCTCGGTGAAACTCAAAACACTTAGGAGAGGCAAGGATCACACTCACGGCTGCATCGAAACATCCAGGTCAGACTTGGCCGGGCTCACGGGCATCGGGCGCTTCGATGAACTTTTGGCTTGGCTGACCATAAACTCTTGGAGCTTAAGGATGGAAGCATTCATGGATTCACTTATCTTGGTTTCGGTTTTGGCCAAAGCCGACTCCAACGTGGACTGGTACTGTGCCTCCATCCCCCGTAAGTCGTTGCGTACCTCCTCCTTGAATTCTTTCACATCTTTGGTCAGAGATGTTTTCCAATTCGCGTCATTCTGTTCCTTCTGAACAAAGCGATCTTCCAAGTTTTTCAGCTTGTCACGAATGGAAGCAATCTCTGTCTGGTGTTTAGCAGACAGGCTCTGGCTCTTTGAACTCGACCCTTGTCCACCCTTATCATGTGCTCACACTTGGCGAATGCATCCATTGTGCCCACGGGTCTTTCAACTGTAGAATGTCTTCTTCACACTCATTGTCATCCAAGCTCTGCCATGTTCAAGCTTGCTTGCGCTGTCCAGCGACAACAGTGGGCTTCGAACGATCCATCCATGATTGCACAGGCGTGAGAAGGACAGAGTTCTGTCCCCATGTATAAAATGCCCTTTCCGGACGGCTCACTGTCGAGATCATCCACGCGGAGGCATTGAGTGGACGAACCGGCTTCCCGGTAATGCTCTGTGTGACTCACCATTTCCTGACATTCTCACTGGTCGCTCCTGTTGGTACCGGCGAAATTTTCGCCAGATAGTAGGTCACAACCACTGCCGGAATTGGTTTTCCGGGGCCACAGATGCGAAAACTTCGGCAAAACTATCAGCATGGGTACGAATGCCCATGAATGCCCCAATGGATGGACTTACCTGTCGAACGAGCTAGGCCCAAATGCTTGGGAATTGTATCTGTCAGGGACTTGCGGCCAGGTAGCATCTGGGTGCCATACCACTGTGTACTGCTCATCTGCACGATTTAAGGTTTCTGATTTTGGAGTAACATAGGCACCCTCCATTCCACTGCGGGCAAGAATCAAATTGAGGACAGAGTTGCGGATTCTAGCGTGGCATTGGAATGATGCTGCATGCTCCGCTTCACACACCTTCTCATGATCTCGAAACACTCTTCCCCACGGTGCTGTGGCGTAATGTTCAGACGGCTTTATGGACAGAATCTGAGCAGCGATTTTGGCTGGGGATGAGGTAAGCTGATCCCACATTTCAGGCGCAACCTCTGACTTCCATACAGTGATGGCAACCAGGCGTGAAGCTTCGACTGGGACATTGGATTCATTGGTGGCTGACAAACAGACTGGACTGGTACCAACCTGGTGCAAGCAACCTTTAAGAACGACCTTTGTCTTAGATTGGTCTAAGGCTGGGACCTGGATAGGACAACATTTGGATTTGTTCAACGTGCATGAGTGAGCCCGTACACAAATCGCCAGTGCCTTAGGCTGGACCGTGAGTGTATCCAAGAAGTCATCCACGTCCCCCTGATCAATCAACATCACACCCTCCTTTGTCGCATCAGTTAGTACACAGACCTTAGCAGGGGAACCATCTGCGTGAGTGAAAGCACCATCGACAACGGCAAAATCTTCTGCTCGGACTTGTGTGGTTGGTTGTACTGCCTTAGGTTTCCATGAGCGGACCTTTTTGTTTCTTTCCGCCTCAAGGTCTTCGAAGGCAATAGGTGTCAATTGTAGGGCTTTAGCAAGGCGAATCAGCTGTGCTTGTTTCTCATCAGAGTCCTTGATTTGTAGCGTGTGCTGGAGTCGAGCGGATCCTGCACGCTCATACAGGTCATGCACGAATTGTTTCACGTGAAGTGCATCAGCGCCACATTGCAGTAAAAAATCAAGAGCTTGTTGTTTGATACGGTGGTGAGCATCAACCTTACTGCCCCCGCCTTCCTGCTGCAGAACGAAATGCACCCTCATGCAATGTGAATGGGACTGGTCGACCAAATAGCTTCGAAGCTCCATTTCTGGCATGAGCTGACGGCCTCCATAAATAGCCCTCATTTGTGATGGCTTGCCAGTATGAGCGGCAGCTCTTGACCAAGCTTCCAAAACCTTCCCTACTGTCAACTCTTTTGGCCATGACTTCATGGGAAGCCAAGTACCCCAAAACTTGATCAGGACCTTAATCACTTCTTCCCCTGGTACCTCTCGTGGCAAATGGGCCTGGGGCCCCTTGACGCCAAAAAGGACCTAACTTGTAAGCGAGATCCAGGATGCGTGTCTGCATGGTTTTGCCAACAATTACCACTCTGGATGGTAAGCATATCATGACAAAAGGGCGATTTGTGGTTTGACAGTCCAAAAACCCCATCAAACACCGTTCTACCATGGCCTGATGTATCCTCAATCGTTAGTGGAATCGGCAAATCCGGGTATAATTCTGGCCTCCATGCGATCGAGCTCCCATGGGCATCTGGAACACATACCTTACAATTCTGGCACAAGGCAGATCGGGCTGCACGAAAATCTGGCGTTGTTCATTTGCCCATGGAATGACCCACAAGGTCAAGGTGACTGCCGGCTCTGACCACGGGAGTGTTGGTGAGACCGAGAGCTCCGAATTTCAAGCTTCTGTGTGTCCGAAGAGATAAGAACTTCCTGGCGGGATGCACTCAAGAACAAACGGAAAGCACATGCTAGCAAATCAACCGGAGTGGCTTGCCAGTCCACATCATTCAACGTACCTAGAGCATTAACCAGGCATAACAACGCATGCAGCGTGGAAATTGCATTGCCAATCATCTTGTAGGCTTCGTGTGGTGACAAGGGAGCCACCCATCTTCGCATCAAACCCATTGCGCTGCAGAGCTCTGGTAATGATAACCATCGAATGGAATCGCCGCTAATGATCAAGTTGCCATACAAGCCCTTACGAGCAAGAATGTCCTCGTCCAGTAGGTGGGCTTGACCATATTGCGCGAGCACACACGATAGCGTTTGGTGATCATAGCGTAAACGATACAGCTTGGTTGTTTTGCAGTCCATGCTACCATCTCCAGGGACATACTTTGGATGCATGTAGCGTCTCAACGTATCGATGGAAAGTTCTGGGACCCACTTGTGAGACAAGCATGATCGATCTCGAAGAATGTCACATGATTGCAGCGAGATATCTACGTTTTTGGTCCACATGCGAAAGACAAAATCCTGCTTGCTATTATTCTCTTCTTGCCCCATGACCATGAGAAATCTTTCACGGTTTTGTGGGAGAATGTCCAGCAAGTTGACTGTTTCTGCCCATTTTGTCTTCCATCCCAGCCATGTTATCACCCCATTGGATGATGTGCATGAGTCACGAAGCTTGCTACATTTTCTAATCCAAGAATCCGTGGATGGATAATAGTGGCTTTGAGAAGACCCTCGATCGAAACAAAGCCATCATCCCTGGCCAAACCCCAAGGAACATTAGCCAGGCTCCAGGCAGGACAGGGTGGCGACGTGACGATGATATCCACAGGAACCACAAATAATTGTAACCACCATCCTGTACGGACATCGCACTGAAACACACGCGTCGAATGGTGGTTCATGAATGTCACGCGGTCATGGTGTATGGCTTCGGAAGCTGAGCGTTCGACTTCATTATCCCCATAGTTTTCTGCATAAGTGGCTGCGGCGATCCTATCTTGGTCGATGGCAAATGTAGACACGATCGGTACAGCATGGTTGGACAGAAAATCAGCAGCTTGAGTCCAACCCGAAAAACCGCCACTAAATAGTTCTCCTTTGAAAATGGTTCCAAGGTCTTCCTGCATTCTTGGCCAATGAAAGAACAGACCAGTGGCGGGATTTGTGGCATCGACTTCAAAGCCTAAATGAAATGTGCTAATGCGAGCATCTGTCAGCCAGGCCTCCGCTGGTCTGTCAGGTCGACTCCACACAGCTTTGAACATACGAATTCTCCCTTTGCGAGTTTTTGGATGTTGACGGACTGGATGACAGACAGGATGGCCACGAAAGTATTTAGGGAATTTGGACTCTTGTTGCAATATCTGAGCTGATGCAAGAACCGTCTCCCCATCATCAGCAATAAGATGCGTCAGGATGACATGCGCAGCGAAACCCAATGCATGACACTGACAGACCTCGCAGACAGGTCGGAAATTTCGCAATCTTTGAATTACCTTCTGGACTGGATTCACATCTTGCTCAAACGCGGGTCCAGGGTGGCTAGCCTCACCAACACGAAGACCCTAAAATCTAAGGGCTTGAAAGACAGCCAGATCCAAATCCCTACTTCCAGGAAAGCAGGGGCAGGAAAGCAAAATGCAAGGGCCCAGGATGCAGAAATCCAAGCAAGAAGGGCCAAAAAGGAAGAAAGATAGATTTCCACCGCCCCCACCCAAGGAAATGACCCAGGCTCCCAAAGGTGGAGGAGGGTGAAGGAACTCCAGCAGGGGAATGAGGCTTGGAAAAGAGCCTTGCAACTGAGGGAGCAGGGGCTGGTCAGTTCGGCTGGAATGTTGCACCAGCAGGCCATGCTCAGAGAACAGCAGCTAATTGCCCATCAGCAGCACTTTGTTGAGTGGCAAAAAGCCAAGTTTGCTGAACTTGAAGCTGCTCAAAAAGTCCAGAGGCTTGGAAAAAAGCCAAAGATGACTGAGGAGGAAATCCATCTTGCTCCCCCTTGGCCCTTCTTGCTTGGATTTCTGCATCCTGGGCCCTTGCATCCCTTGCTTTCCTGCCCCTGCTTTCCTGGAAGTAGGGATTTGGATCTGGCTGTCTTTCAAGCCCCTGTTCTCCCTCATCTTCTTCAGGCTCTCTTTCAAAACCTTTTGCCTGGTGATGGGGTTCCTGTTCTGGCTTTGTTTCAAGCCTCCCTTCTTTCCCTTGCCATTTTCTTTGCTCTTTCCTTTGCCCTTCTCTTGTGCATCATCTTCATCAGAACTCTCATGCCACCAATTTTTCCACCCATACCAGGTCTTGCTCCATGACCAAAACCATGGCGTGGCTTTTTCTCAAGCCACCACTTGTATTTGTTGCTTGACCTAAATTCAGACAAAATCACTTCAGCTTGAAAATCAAATGGCTGCGGAACATAAAACAATTTAACATTGGCGACCATATATTGTCCATGAGTTAAACCAAAAGCATGAATTTGCAGTGCTTCAACACAAAAACATGTTTTGTCTGCTGAAAAAAATCACTGGTCAATTGGATTAGGCTCTGCTTCAAACCTGTCCAGCTCAAGCCCCTGGCTCTCATCAGTTGGCTTTAGCTCTTCAGTTTCATTACCCTGATTGGGCTCTTCCTTTGCAGTGGGGGCTGGCTCTTTTTCAAGCTCCTCAGCAGGGCTTAACCCTTCAGCTTCCTCAGCTACAGTTATTTCTTGTACCTTTGGCTTTGTTTCAAACGCCTGGCTCTCATCAACAGGACTTGTTTCTTCTTCATCTGCCACTGGGCTTGGTTCTGCGTTGCACCCTCCCCGGGGTTGGCTGTGCTTCATCTTGGGTTGGAGCTGGCTCTGTTTCAAGCTCCTCAGGATTTTGTGCTGCAGCTGCCTCAACCCCTTGGTTTGCATCTGGCTTGGTTTCAAGCTCTTCAGGTTTTTGATCTACAGCTGCCTCAGCCCCGGGGTTGCACTTGGACCCTCAGGTTTTGTGTTTTGGCAGCATCTACCCCCTGGGCAGCATTTGGTTGACCTGGGGTAGGAGCTGGCTCTGTTTCAAGCTTTGGCTGAGGAGAAGGCTGTATCCCAAGCCTCTGGGGGGTGCCCATCAGCAATTGAGTCTGCCACCTAACAGCCACCTTTTTCCCAAGCCACCTTTTCCTTTATCAAAAATCTCATGAAGCACCTAACAGCAGTGCGTTGGATATGCGAAAGCTATGTAAGAAGCATATGGCATTTGAAGTGCATCAAATCTCACGCCGTGCAAGGATTATGTAAACAAATGTTTACAATTTGCAATCCATATATTACAGCCATGGCATGGAGAAACCATGCCATGGATATAGGATATAGGGGTTGAAACATATACATTCATAGTGACAATACAGCCACGGCATGAGAAACCATTCCATGGGAATATGAAAAAGCCGACGCTGATCAATACTCATTTAGATTTCACACACATACATTTACATATAAAAATATAGAAGCTGGACTGGAGTGTGTGTGTGGCACTTGACTGAAGCTACTAAGCTGGAGGGTCTCTGTGTCCACAACCGCTCCCATCCCATCCCTTCCCAACCCAAAAACGCTCCGCGCAGCGCTAACCGCTTGTTTCAGCGGGGCCCATGCCTCGCCTCTTCACCCTTAGTGTGCCTTAGTTGGCGATTGTCCTTAGCTGTGGGCGCCTTACTTGCTGATCCGTCAGTGCCTTAGTCGCTGGATCCTTAGCTGCTCCAGGTCACTGATCTGTGGGAGCCTTAGTTGCTGGATCCTTAGCTGCTCCAGGTTCCTGAATGAGGCAGACAGCTGGCCCATGGTATGCGCAGTGCAGTATCCTTTACTTATCAAATCTTAGGTCACGAAAGGATTATTTAAATATATGTTTACAATTTGCAACGCATATATTACAGCCATGGCATGGAGAAGCCATGCCATGGATATAGCTGAAATACACACATTTGGTCAGAAAACCAGTGATCATCACTGTCAATACTCACCTAAATGTCACACATATGTAAATAGAACCTGAGAGACGCAAATGTGTGCAGACATGCCCCCCCAAAAAATACTGGCAATGAAATATGACTCCGTTTATACCATGGCCTTTCGCCAGGCCATGTGCAACTAGTTGTGTTTTTCGTTTGGCTTTTCGCAAGCCACGTGACAACCAATTTGAATAGGGTAAAACTGGTTTGCACCAACACTTAATGCAAGGCTTGGCAGTAGAATCACTGTGTTTTGTTTGACAGTCCATGTCACTCTGCCTCACTAGTTGTGCAATTGCAGTGAAAGGCTGTAAGCGTCTCAAAACTTTTGTGTTTTACAAAATGGAGGACCCACACCAGTATCACCAACTCCAAGGCTTAAAAGAGGGAATGGTCAAGAAACACCATCATGAAACAACCCGAACAACAACATAAGTTACAGATCTGTGGTTCAAGGCTCATAACAACAAAAGTTGAAACTATCAGTTTCCAAAACCAAACTATCAGAGTCCATGAACATATGTTAAGATCAATGCAGCGGACTCCTGGAAGGGTGTCGGACAAAAGGTTGGCCATCGATGTGACAGCTCCACGACAGGAACTATGGAGAGGACAAGGACAAGAGATGAGGGATGCCACAGCATGCTGGAGATCAACTATAGTGGATATGTGCCCAGGACATGGTGGCAGACGCGATGACCAAGACTATGAAATGAAACGCGGCGCTGAATTTGATGCGAAGCAACCGACTGAAGCTGACGGTAAAACCGATCAGAACCGGTACAACCAACTGGTTTCAGTCCTAAAGGTTGATGGGTGTTTGAATGATCAGCGCTCGTCACATGAGACATGAAACCGCACGCAACGCACGGACCGCTGCTCGAACCCTAACTTGGAACTTTGAGCTAGGAAAAAGGTGCGCTAGCAGATCTGGCTGGCAGGTTTCGACCCGCCAGTTGTTGAGAGTTTCTGAAATGGCAACATTTGTAAACCCTGAGGTGGTGGAATTGTTTGATGGAGGGGGACCCTGGCATTGACACCAAGACGCTTGGACGATGATGCGGTTGATTGTTGGCTGAAGTCGATGCAAGCTGAGGAAAATTATTCCAGAGAACTCCAAACTGTCTGACCTGGACGGCGAGACTAGTGGCTTGAACCATTGTTGGCAGATCTTTTGACGCCAATAAAGCAGTCGCACTGTTGACCTAACTTATATATAATGCGCTTGGGTTTGCGTCAATTGGAAGTGGTGGAGGCAGTTCCTTTCATTTGCTTTCTTCTGCGAAGAGGACGTGTATTTCTATGAATCGCTTGTAACGCTGAGGAATGACGGTGGAAAAGATGTGCGCGTGGCCTGTTTTGGTGGTTCTGAAGCCCCGCAACCTTCACTTGCTCATTTCCCAAAGTTTGGGCTGTTTCTGCTGATTCAACTCTTGTTGAAAGATGTGCGTCGCTAGTTGTGTTGCAGCAGTTGCGAAAATATATTTATATATAAGTAAGCGTTTCTGTGGCGTTCCTCAGTATGCACGATCAAAGGCAGAAGTCTTTGCGGAAACCCACTTCCGACCAGGATTTGACCTGTGGTGCTGATGGATGATTAATGAAATGATATTTTGCTTAAATCTGGAACTTTGACTTTGATTTCAACAACTTTCTTCATGCGATGAGAGGAGAAGCAGCATGAGCTGCTGGAGAAATTCAAAGCAATTCATCCAGAGCTGGACTTCTCCAAGGCGGATATGCTGTGACACAGCGACGGGAGACATCCCAGGTTCCGGGAGAGTTTGAACTCTGAGTTTGCTGCATTGACACTTGTTCTCATTGCCAGGCCAGGTTCAACTATGGTGGTGGCGGTGGCGTTAACATGTGACCTGGACACAAGATGAACAAACTATAGATGTGAAAGCAAGTTGCATTTTCTGCTCCAGTGCTTTCTGTCCAAGGTAGACTACCACACCACTGGATCAGTAAGTGCCAAATAGCTTGGGTTGCAGATGTGCCCTGCAACGCCAGTGCGATCTCGAGGGTCAAGAGCCTCAAACTTTGTCGCAGAAGGCTTTCCAAAGACGGTACCAACCAGCAAAAGTTGCGCTACAACAGAAGCAGAACAGACATTATCTTGCACAGTGTTTCTATACTTGCTTGGAAGCCACCAAAATACACGAGACCACCAGTCATATTTGTACAGTACGGATCTATGGCTGAGCTCCAGACTGTATAGCGCAAAAGGATTCAAGAAAGAATAGACTTGCCTCCATGTTGTTTTTGTGCTTGTTGCTTTTGTATATTTTTTGTCCGGGTTTGAGTCGCTCTTCATGAAGCCTTCATCTTGGTCGACGCGCAACAAACATGTTTGGCTCTACACCACCCTTCCCCATAGATGAGTGGCAGAAAGCAGCTTGGAGCATCTTGGAGCCGTCAAAGGCCAGTTGGCAACGTGTGATGCAGTTTACAGCGATATTTCTTAAATGTTCTAGCGTATCAAGCGACGCAAAGACTCTACTATGACAGCAACACAGGTGCTGCGTTACTTCTATTGCGTTGCTCTTGCGTTGCGGTCCTACAGCAGTGAGCAGTAGCAACAGCCAGCGAGCCGGGCCAGCTTCACCTGAAAAATTCGGCGGCGTTGGTGCGCAGAGTCGGCTTCCCTCAGAATGCAGGTGTCTATTGGGCTGATAGTTGCGCAACAGACTCTTGAGTAACGTAACAGAGCTTGTTCCGGCTTCGCTTCTTCGAGCATGACTTTCAACGCGTTCCCAAGCTGCGCCAAGCTCGCTACTAGGAAGGCCCTGAAAGCTGGGCGCGCCTTGCGCGACCAAATTTGAAGGAATTGCAGCAGGTTGGGGCCGTCGTTGCCTAGTATGAGAAGAACCCCTTGTGAATTTAGAACAGACATGGAAGTGACACCTGCGGGCCTTGATCTACTTTGTTTCAAGTTTCAATATGCTTTGCGCTTGCCCATAGCATTTGCAGCATGCAGACAGGTGGTGGGCAGGTAGGCTTGCAAGCCCTGTCATGGACGCAGGTTCATCGAGAGCTGCGGCTCTGGATGCCAACCCCCCAGCTGAAGAGCGCTGCGCAATGATGTTCCTTGATGCTTTATGGTACTGAGGTCCCACACCCGCTACCAGTTGGAAGAGGTAGCAACCTGGCTCAGCCAAGCAAATTGTTCCCACGCATCGAGAATCGTCTAGGGTACCCTTTGTTGCCTGGCGCTCTAGATGTACATGTTAGAGTTGGGAGGAGAGGGGCGCTTTGAGAATGCTGGAGGCAGAGATCACAAGAAAATCTGGCGCGCCGAGTACACATGGAGTGCACGCACAGAGTAGACACACACACACATGGAGCAGACGTAACGTAAACGCAACTGACGAATTCGTTTGGAGTACACACGGAGTCAGGCATTCAACGGTCTTCCAGAACTACTGCAATTCTATCCTTGAATTTGTTTGGTTTTCTTTTAATGGCTCAGAACTATTTCAGAATAGTCAACAGTTTAGATCAAACCTAAAAAACATTAGCATGTTGGTGACAATCTTGGCAGATCTGGCGTCACAAGCAAGTATAGCCGGAAGACGTGCCTTGATGACCCTTCATGTCACGATACTGTGTTTGTCTATAGCCTCTGGGTTCTCCAACTTGCTTCCATGATGATAGGTGAAGGGGTTGCGCGATCAAGTGAGCGCAGCCAATGGATGTTCATGGCCTTGATAGCCACGCAATCCAGCAGACAATTGTCAGCCGCAGTTGCTAAGTAATGGCAGCGATGTCAAGAAGGTTGGAGCGATGCTATAATCCAATGTCAGGTTTTGCAAATATAAGCATAGCGCGCGACGGCGCAGAAGGTCCCCCCCTCCAGGTGGGCCAGACGCAGGGACGCACGCAGCAGGACGTAAAAAGCTCCCTCGATGCGGGCGCCTTTAACTGCTGGACGCGCGTCGATTTGCAGCTGGTTTTGAGGCGTTTTGCTTCAGAGACTCGTTGCTTAGTTTGCGCCCCCCGCAGTCAATGAAATGCAATGCTTAAAACCCTGGTTTTGTTATAACTAGTTAACTTAGTTAACATG
>CAXAMN010015513.1:35885-54706 GCA_963970005.1 Durusdinium trenchii | reverse complement strand
AAAAAATCAATATAGCCATATTGAAGTCCGAGTCTAAATCAATAAAAAATATCAATATCAAAATCAATAATATTGAAAAGTAATTTTCTATATTTTCTGTGCTGCAAGATGCTCTTTTTATCTATTCTCTTTCTCAAGGCAGTCCTTGTGTGAAGACCTTCTGCAGGTCCTCACAGCTGGATCTTGTGAAGACCTTCTGCAAGTCCTCACAGCATCATCATGAATTGGATGTGTTTTCCAACCTGGTACTTCAAGCACACAGTAGTGCTCACATGCCATGGTGGCAGGCCTGCCAAGCATGCATTTGCTAACCTGGTTGCATTCCCCACTAAATGCTCACCAGGGTAGCACCATACCCTGGCTGGGTTCAAGAAGGCACTATCTTCTGTAGTGCTCCTGGTAGTGGAGCTTTGGGATTTGGCTCCACTGATACTTGAGATGTGTGCAGCACATCAAGATGCAAGTCAAATCATCAAAAGATGCAAAGGTGCACAGCGCATCAAAAGAAAGCTACCAACATTTAATCCTCCAAGGGGCTGCCCAATCCTTTCTGTTGAGCCAGCAGACAGTTTGCTCAAGCATTCGTAGTGCCTGAGGAACCTGCTGGTAGCTGATTGATCGTCTTTGGCTTCCTCTTTGGTCAGGAACATGGATGCATTGTGTGTGATGCTGTACAGCTTCTCCAGGCTTTGCAAGCAGTGCAGTCTATGTTTGCAATAGATTGTATCAGAATAAAAATCTTTGCAGAACTTTGCAGCCACTGGGACCAGCCTAGCCACCTGCTTTGCTTTGATGGCACTGTGCATCAAGCTTGGGTAGTGCTGGTGGGGTGCATCTGAGTCACTGAAGGATGAGAAGGTCAGTCGCTTCACCCTCACATCATGGGGTGTGTTGAGGGCAGTGTAAGCTTCAGTAACCAAGTCATTGAGCTTCTTGATCTTGTCTGCCTTTTTCAGTTTGCCCAGGTGCTTGTAGCATATGTCATACAGGACATTTGCCACTGCAGAAGCAGAGAACCCAATATCAGCACAATGCATAAAGTCATATGCAAAGGTAAAGCTGTTGACTCCCTGGATGCTGGGGAGCCAGTGGTTGGTGAGTGGCTTTTTAGCCAGTGCAGCTGGAGTGTAAAGGAGGCCTCTCCATTTGGCTTTGGGAGAGAAATCGTTCCATGGGGCAAGGCTTGTGTCACAATGGCACCGCATACATGGATGCTTTGCCCCATGGTGTGGTAGCCCATACTCCAAGGAGTTATGCTCGCAGTCTGCTGGTGTGGCCCATAGGATAAACCTCATGCCATTTGTGCAAATCGACTTTGAAGCTAAGCTTTGCCTCTCACTTGAAACAAATGCTTTTCCATCCTGGTCTGCTCTGGGATGTTTCCCCCTGAAGAGGCTGTTGAAGCTCCATGCAATGGCCCTCCCAACCACATCCATTGTAGGTTCCACATCCTTGAGGCCTAACTCTATGATCTTGTTCTTGGTCAAAAGTGTTGAGTTAGGGATGCTCACTAAAAGAAAGCTGCTCTCCTCCAAGCCAAGCCTCCTGTCCTGTGCTGGCAGGCTATACATTGTAATTGTGTGAAGGGAGTCCACTTTGGAATGGGGACCTTTGTCTGCATGAAGAACCAATGGCATGTAGATCTCCTTCTCTTGCATCAATATTGGGTTTTTGTAGAGCTTGAGGTCCTCCTTGCTCACACCTTTCCAAAATGTTTTGCAATCATCCATTGCACCAACACAATGCTCGAGCAGTCCATTCTCAGACAAGCAGGCTACCCAGTCATGAGGAAGAAAAATGGATAAATCACAAAATTCCACCCCATGGTGTGTTGAGCAGTGTGCCTGAACTGTGTATGGCCTGGGTGCCATGAGCTTTTTCAAGGCTGGATGCCTGAACAAGTCCCTCTGAATGTTTGCAGGGTTGTTGCCATAAGTGCCCAGTGCAGCCAGGCCTTGCAGGTCACTTGGCACTTCATCCCAAGTGTTGAGACAAGCTCTTGCTATTTCATTGAGCTCCAGAGCTGATGAATTCCCCCAGCTCCATTTTTCTAGAAGCTTGTAAGAGATTGGAGACAACCCTCCAAAACTTGGCCAAGTCTTCTCTTCTTGTTTTTCCTCTAGCCTTTGCTTTTTTTGGTGTCTTCCACCTCTGCCTAGTGGCTTTCTTTTTGGCATTGCGTGAATGCCAGTGTCCTTTTGCAAGGCACTGGCTGAACCACTGGGCCAAGCCCTTTTGCAAGGCTAGGCCAAGCCCTTTTGCAAGGCTGGCAACACACTCTTGAAGGAACCACAAAGCTGAGCCACCAATATGCAAAGATGCAGATACTGTGGCCCTGCTGTATGGGGAAAAAAGCTAACTGCTGTATGAAAGAAAGACAGGTTCACAACTAACTAAAGCCATGCACTTTTTCCATACACAGCCTGTGCCTTTGCAACACTGAGCCCTTTTCCAAGACCCATGGCTGATGCCAGAAGGCAAGTGCCTTGAATGGGCCCTTTTGCAAGGCCCATTACAATTTAGATGGTTGCAATATCTTTCTTGTGGTGTTGTCGATTTCCCTTCCAGCCAGGGCATGAACAATGTCCATGCCCTCCACCACCAGCCACCCCAAAAATTTTAGCCTGAGAGCTGGGTCTGAGTTGACCAGCCTTTGGAATTCTGCAGAATCTGCAAAGCACCTTTCCAATGTTGCCCAGTGTGGCTTTAAGATGCTATCATACATCATAACCTCTTGGTTCTTGACATAATCAAAAAAGGATACTCTAATATTTTCAGCTTCATCCAATTGCAAAGTTACCCTCACAAAAGGTTGCTTTGATTCAAACACAACAATCTGTTCCCAGGGTGGGGCGCCCTTTCTCAGGTCACCCATGGGGCCCTTGTCCAGGTCCCCTGCAGTCCAACCTTTGCAAGGGGGAGCTTGAACCACAACTGCTTTGGACAACAAAAGGCTTTGCTCAAAGCAGCGCATGAACACTTTCATCAACAATCAAAGGGCAGCAGCTTCTTTTCCCACATCCATGAACCTGTGCTTTACATGAGCACTTTTCCAAGGCCCATGCTTGCATAAAGGTCCTTTGCCAAGACCACTTCTAGGTGCCCTTTTGCAAGGCCCATTCCCTTTTCAATCAGCCATCCAAACTCTTGAGTGCTCTTTTGCCAACAAGGGCAGCATCATTGAGAGCCCTTTTCACAACCCCAGGTGCAGTGCCCTGGTCAATCTCCTCCAGAGTTGACAGTGCCTTCTTGACATCAGTTTTCAGCCCCTCATCCTGGACTTTTCCAAGCACTTTCTTTAGGTGAGCTCTGAGCTTTTTCTTGCCATCAAGCAAAGCTTTGTCAGGAATTGTGCCCTTCTTCTCTGCAAGGGCGCTTGCAGTTTCAAATTGCTTCAAAGCTTGCTTTGCCATATCAGCTTCCTTTTTCCCCTTGGGGTCCAACATGGACTTGGCAAGGGTCAATGCATCTGCCTCTTGGGGGCTGCCATCTTCATCATCATGCTCATCTTGGTCCTCCAGGAAATCCAAATCCTGGAATCCCTTCACCTTCAACTTTGACAGAGCTGCAAAGTCTTCCCACTTACATTTCTGGTCCAAGGTACCAGTTCTGGTCTTCTCATGCTCTGTTTTCCTGGAGTAGACCTGTTGTTCATCAAGGAACTCTGGGAATCTGCTGTCTGTGAGGGACCTTCTGACTTGTATGGTGCCAGCCTCAACTCTGGCTTTCAATTCTGTGGCACCATACTTTTTTAGGGCACCTTCGAGTGGGATCCATTGCTCAGTTTCTTTATAGCTTTCACTTGTCCTCAGGCTGGCCATGGATTGCATCCAGGCTGGGTGCTTGGTTGATCCCACTTTGAGATAGACTTTGATGAGTGATAAGGCTTTCTGGTTCCTGCCAATGCCTTTGGTGATGTCCTGGTAGTCCTTTGCAGTTCCATCTTGCTGTCTCTGGGTTTCAAATCTTTTCCATAGGCTTTGTTGTTCTCTTTTGCTCAGTTTGTTCCAAAATTCATCAATTGCACTATCTTCTTTGCCAATTTGGTTTTTAACCAAATCAATAGTGGTCTCATGGACAGATTCATCTTGGGAAGTCACTGAAGCCTTTTTGCTAGGCCTCTTCATTGGCTGCACTTCCTCAGTGCCACCTGCTGATTCACAGTCATTGCTTTCTATGGCCTTGGCTGGCCTTTTTTTGGCAGCCATGGATCAAAACACTTGTTTTTTTGAAACCAAAATCTGCGCAATAAAAATGACCTTTTTTCACTATTCAAGAATATGAGAGAATATGAAGAGTTATGAGGGGTTATGAGGGGTTATGAGGGGTTATGAGCGGTTATGAGGGGATATGAGGGAATATGAGGGGTTATGAGGGGCTATGAGTTGATTCAATGTAATGATTTTTTGTTTTTTTCCTGTTCTGTTCTTTTCTGTTCTTATTACAATGATTTCAACAGTGCAAAGCAAACACACAGAGAGCTTTTTTCTGCTGCAGTCAGGCCTTTGAAGTAAGAGCACTTTTGCAGTGCCCTGTGTTCAGTGCCCTTTATCAAGGCACTGGTTTCTTTTTCTTTTTGCTTACAACCTCTGTCCAGCCTTCATCATCACCACTCACAGGGCGCTGCCCTTTTTCAAGGCCACCCACACTTGATGTCCCTTCCTCAGAGACATCATTTGATGGCCCTTTTTCAAAGCCACTATCACCACCACCATTTGATGGCTGTGGCAGCTGTGGCACCTGAGGCCAGCTCTGTCCACCATCACCTGGCCAGAGAGATATGCAATGAACAACATGAAATTGCAGAAAAAACCTGGCCTTGCCAAATGATGAAGGGAGGCTGTATCTGCTCTGCTGGCAGATATGGGGTTGGATCATAGCCCATGCCAGGAGGCATCCAGAATGTGTGAGGCTGCTGCACTGGGCCAGGTGGGGTAGGTGCTTGTCTGGACTGCAGCCTCCTGAACCTGCTTTCACCCATGGCCCCAAGTCTTTGGATGCGGTAGGCTTCTGTGCCAGGAGTTGGTTGCCCTTGTACCCATTGCATCCTTTTCAACCTTGCTGTGTATTTCTGTGCACCACTCCTTTGTTTTTTTGGTGGCTGCCCCACCCTCCTCCTTCCAACCACCACCTTCACCTTCCCAGCCATCACCTTCCTTTTCAGAGTCGCTCAACCCTTCCTTTTCCCACCAACCATCATCATCTTGCCACCAGTCATCTTGCCATCCACTTTCTTGCCACCAGTCATCTTTCCCATCCCCCCACCCATCCTCCCAGTTATCCTTCCACCAGCCATTGCCATCCCACCAGCTATCCTCCCACCAGCCATTGCCATCCCACCTGCCACCTTCCCAATCCCACCATCCCCACCAAGAACCACCACTCATGAAAGCACTGTTTCAATGCCTTCACACAAGAGCTCTTATTCAAAGCCCTTCTCAGGAGTGCCCTTTTTCAAGGCCCTCCACACAACTACAGGGCTAGTGTGTGTGTGTGTATGTTTGTGTGTGTGTGTTAAGCTGGTCAAGGTGCATGTGTTGCTTGCTCACTGGGTTACTGCTTGGGCCAACACAGCAAGTGTGCAGCTGGCATGTATTTTCATGAGTTCACAAATGTGAACCTACCTTGCATGGAACTCTTTGCATGTGAACAACTTTAGGTGCAACCTTTTCCCAAGTTTAAAGCCCTTGGCAGGGGACCCTGCTGCTAGAAGCAGGCAGGTCACCTGAGTCCTCAGGAGTGCCCTTTTTCAAGGCATTGCTCATGTTCAAAGCCTTTGCCTTTCTTGTTTTGGCTTTTAGCTTTTGAGGTGGATTGCCCTTGTTCAAGGCATCACTTTTTGGATTGCCCTTTTTCAAGGCCTTCCTTTTTGGAGTGCCCTTTTTCAAGGCCTCACTTGTTGGAGTGCCCTTTTCTAAGGCCTCACTGCTGCCAAGTACCTGTGCCAAGGCAGGGTCCTGCTTCTTCTTTGCCTTGGCTTTTGGCCAAGGACCAGAGGTGCAGCTTGAGTTAGAGGTGGAACTTGAGCTGCCATAGGAGCTTGAAGTGGAAGCTTTGTGTGAGCCCTTTTTCTTGGCACTGGCTGAGGGTACATGATCAGGTCCTTGGTGCATGGGACTTGGCCAGGCCACCAAATGAAAATGCAATTGTGTGATAAAAATGTTAAGTTTACAATGTTGTTTAAAACAACTGGCCTCCCACCACCACTGGCTGCTGCCACCAGGACCATTGTTGCCACCAGGCCTTCATAGCCTCATCCTCCCTCTCCCTTCGGTGCATCCAAGCATGCAAGGCATTATCTCTGTTTTCATTTGCTCCTTGGTCCTCCTGTCAAGCCTTGCAAAGCGACTCAGCCCCATGGCTGACAGCCTTTGTACAGAGTAGGCTTCAGTGCCCTTTGGGGCTGCCCCTTCCTCACCCTGAACTCTTGCCAGCCTGGCCTTCTGCTTTTGAGCACCAGTCCTTTGTTTATTTTTTGGGTGGGTGCCCACCTTGCTAGTCCCACCACCTCCCTTGCCACCACCCCTGCCAACCCCAGCCATCTCCCCACCCCTGCCACCCCTGCCAGTTTCCCCAATCATCATCACCCCATTCCTCATCATTGCCATCTCCCCACCCCTGCCACCCCCTTGGACTCCTGTCTCTTGAGCCATCACCCCCCAAATCCCCATCACTGGCTTGGCTGCTGCTGTTGCTTTGGGACCTTTTCTTTTTCCTTTTTAGTGGGCTCCTGCTTTTTGTGGTGCTGAAATCTCCTTCTGAGTCTCTGTCATAGTTTGGTGATTCATCTGCCATCAGAAAAGCACTTTTCCAGTGCCTTGTTGAGAGCCCTTTTGCAAGGCCCTTTGTTGACTACAGTGCCTTGTACAGTGCCCTTTTGCAGGGCCCTTTAGTTGGCTCTGTGTTGTTGGCTATTTGATTGCTACTATATTAAACTTACAACACAATGTGTTGGCTAGTGCTTGTTTTATTGCTGCATTGGCTGGCTTGTGCTGTTTCATTGCTTTTTGAACATTAAGCTGCAGCAAATGTGAAAATGACAAACACAAAGCTGCAGCAAATGCTCCTAAGTGCACCAGGTCTTGCCCAATTGAGCAAAAGTATCCAATGGAGTGCTCAGTGTGTTTTCTCAAAGAGATGCTGTTTTCTCAATACCCACAGCTGCAACTACCATGTGCCCTTTTGCAAGGCCCATAGGTGCTCAAAGGTGTCCATAGATGTCCTTTTTGCAAGGCATTGTGTGCAAAGATGTTGTAGAGCTTCTCCAAGCTTTGCAAGCAATACAGCCTGTGCTTGCAATAGACTGTATCAGAACAACCACAGGTGCACTTTTGCAGTGCACCTGGTGCACTTTTGCAGTGCACCTCAGAAGCTTGCCAGTGCTTCTTCCCTCATTGCCAATGCTTTTTCCTTGGAGCAAGGCTTGGCCTTGTAGATCTTCTGCACCAGGGCCTGGTGATTTAAGCTTTGCTTCTTAGAGATTGCCACCCACAATTTCTTCTTGTGGCTACCAGGCTCCAAGGCAGTGATGTAGCTTTGTTTTGTGCCTCTTGTGAAGTATAATGCAGCTTTCTCAGCTAGGACTTTGTGGTGTGCAGCAGGCCTCTTCTAAGGTGAGCATACAGGTTTCTTCATCCTTTTGATTTCTGCTTTTCTGCTTGGCAAGGGTGTGGTGGCTTCTCCTGGGAGGAGGTCATCACCATCTTCAGATGCCTGGCTCAATGCAGGAGTCTTGGGCAGCCCATACTCATCTTTTGCAGGTGTGCTCACATCTGATTTAGCGACTTTGAGCGCCTTTTTTTGGGGTGTAGCAATCTGGTGGTGCTTCTGCAACTGCTGGATGAAACCATTGAATTTGTCAGCCTTTCCAGGCAGCAGCTTGCCAATGAATTTGTCAAGCCTCTCTTCCCAGCCATTGTTCCATGCTAAGCTTCTCAGATGTTTCTGAACCACCAGCAACTTGTCAGCTATGTGCCCTGAAACTTCAGCCAAAGGTTGCTGTGGCTTAGGCTTCAGGTGTGGCTGCCTGCTCAAAATCATGGATACAGCCTCCTTCAGATCTGAATACCCCACATTGAGTGTAGGCGACACTCTTTGAAGGCAAGTGCTCAAGTCTATGAAGTTGACCAAGTCAGGTCTGGGTGCACATTCTCCCCAAATGTGCTTGTACTCTCCAAAATTGGAGAATATGCAATCATTGGTCTTTGCAATTTCCCCCCACAGATCGACCAGGTGCTCCAAGTCAATTGCATCTTTCTTGATGTTTCTATTGCCACCCTTTTTCATGGGCCCTTTTGCAAGGCCCAATGTTTTGTAAAGGGCTCTTTTTCAAAGCCCAACTAAAGGCTATTTTTCAGCAGGTCTCAACAGAGATGCTGCCAATGACCAACAACCTGCAACTGCCCAGGTGCATTTGATGTCCTCAACAAGACCTTCAGCATGGCCAGCCAATATCAATAATATTGAAAAATGTATATCAATAATATTGATATGAAATATTGATCTTGCTTAGTCGACAAAAATATTGAAAAACACACCTTTTCAATACAATATTGATCTCCGTTTGCATTCAATATTTTTATTGAATTTTTCAATCAAGGATTCTCAGGGTTTGCCGTACTTGCCACACTTATTCTTCTCCCACCAGCCCCCTTCCCAAGACTCTTCTTCTTCTTCTTCTCCGGTCGGCGACCGCAGTCTACTTCTCGCGCGCGCGTATCCGGTACTATAGAGCCAAACAGCTGCAGAAAAAATTCTGTATATATATATATATATACGTAGAAACCATATACTGGCATACAACACATCTTTCAGAAGCAGGACGCCCTTTTTCCCACATATAAAAATTTCTCGCGGAGAAATCCACTCCGGGCGTCAAAGAGTTAGCAGGAACGCGCCAGGTCCCATCCTCTCAACCCTCAGCTGTCGCTGAGCGCCAGGGGGACGTCTCCGGCGGTGAGACGCGCCCGCAGGCGGCGAAGGTGATCGGGGTTTCTTCTTCTCCTTCTTCGGCTTTTGCTTCTCTGTCTTCTTCTCACCCCGTTTCTTCTCCTCTTTTCTTCTCTTCTCTCTCTTCTCCTTCTCAGGCGCCGACGTCCGCTGCTTAACAGCGAGTCGTTTTTGCCATTGTCGACATTTGCCGGAGGAGTTTTGGTGCCGTTCCATGCCAGATGCACCGCCCCAGACTTGAGACCAGCAGAACCGACAAGTCGAGACTGGCTCCTCCTCCTCCGAGGACGAGGTACTGGAAAGCTCCACTGCCTTGGCTCCTGCTGCGGCCTTGCCTGCAGGTCTGGAACTCTCTGGGTGCGCCTCCTCCGTCACCTCCTCGTATGACTCCGACCCACTCGGACCGTAGTCCACACCCTCCATGGCAGAGACGCGGCCAAACGAGAAAGAAAAACCGAGATGGCTGCGGAGACATAGACACATCTGCGTGCACCTAAGTGTATATAAATATCGATTTCTATGGATGCGCTGTAAACAACAGGCTCGCGCAACTTTACTCTTCTCTCTCGCATCCGGACAGTGTCGCGGCTAGAACCACGGGGCACTGGATCCGGCTAAGCGTCCCCATGTGCAAGTCTAGTAACCGGCCCCGATGTTTCAGCTCTACTCCTGCGTCTTCTGCCGCTTGCGTAGCCTCGGGACGTCTTCTTCGGCGCCGCCTTCGGCGCCGCTGCGCTCTCTGCGTCTGCTTTGGCTGGTCGCAGCTCGTCCTTTGCCTGGCGGATCAAGCTGGAGACAGCCTTGACGCAAGTTTTCAAGCTGGCCTGGTCGTACGGCAAGTCCTCTAAGTCAGCACTGGGACAGACCTGATGCGCAGCCACCACCTCACCGCTCTTGGTAGACCAGAGGTGCACCTTGTCCAGGGCCTCCTTCACTCCATCTTTCAACTCCTGCAGACCAGGGTCCTCCTTCTTCTCCAACTGCGCTGTCAAAGTCTTGAGTTGCTGCAGCTTGGGTTGGAGAAACCCAAACTCTTGCCGGCCACACCGCTGAGCGCGGAATTTTTCTTTTCGACCTTGGCCTTTTGCCGGGCTGCGGCCTGCTCAGCCTTTGCCGCGGACCTAGCCTCAGATTTGGCGCTGGCTCGGGCTTTGCCCGTGGGCTTGGCGGCAGCAGCCGTGCTTGGCAGCGTATCTGGGAGATGCCAACCATCTGCCTGCTGTCCCTCGTCGCCTGCGGCTTCCTTGTCTTTCTTCTTTTTCTTCGCAGCCGCAGACTCCCGCTCCAAGATCTCTGCTTCGATTTCTTCTTCTAAGTGTTTGGAGACCTCCGTTGTTGTGACCACTTGGAACAGCTCGCCCATGGGGCCACTCTGGGTTGGACAAGCGCGGACCGCATCTTCTCCGTAGCCTTGTTCCGTCCAAAACTTGAGAGGCTTGTAAGGCGCTTCGACCTTGATGCCATGCACGCGCTTTTTCCTCCGCAGGCAGACTTCTTTCAAGGATGCTCGCACCAACTTCCAATTTGCTCGAGAATCCTTGGTATTGGCCACCTTGCTGAAGAAAGCGTGTTTGTCTTCTTCAGACATGGGTGGCAGGCTGCCCATGTTCCGACGGACCAGCCTCTGAGTTGATTCGCAGTCCACACACAGAAAGCGCGCCCCGTGCGCGCGACCATGCTGTTCGCGACAGCACAGAGCACAAACGTCGGTCTTCTGCGGGCCCACCTGTGTCTCCATTCTGTCCATGGCAGTCATGTTTCTGAGATCTAGAAAACGTCTCCACAAACAGTACTTTTGAGCCCAAAAGCTACTTGTGCAAAAATGCAAATTTCAAGCTATGCCCCCGGGAGTCCGCGGACGTTCCGCGGACGTCTGTCCTTATTTAATTTAATAAGCAACAAAATCCCCGCGGACGTCCGCGGACGTTCCGCGGACGTTCACTACATGCAGCAAACCTAACGTTACGGCAACAGGCGGTGCTCTCCTTTGTCTATGCAACTCCCAAGTCTGGCTCTCAGAAAGTGAACACCACAATGTGGTCGCCTACTGCGCGCGCACGCAAGTGGTTGGCGGAGCGAGCCGCAGCCCGCTTCTTCTTGTGGCTACGTCCAGTGGCCGCGGCCTGTGTGTCTTTGCGAGGCACCAGGCGAACTGGTCTCTCTTCTTTTTTTTCTTCTTCTTTCCAGACACAGACTTCTTCTGCTTCTTCTCTGGGCGGTGTGAGACAGTCGGTCCAGTCCCGCCTCCCGTCACGGCCTTCCCAGACGTTCCGCGCGCAGCGGGTGTTGCGGTCCACTGCGAGGCCAGAACGGAACAGTCTCTGGCTGCTTCTTTGGCAGCTGGCAGCGCCCAGTGCCGCCACAGCGGCTGCGGCCCCCACTTCCCCCACGATTGATCGTCCTCCATGGCGGTTCCAATTGAGCGTTGGCGCGTCAAGCTGCGCATTGAGACACCAAACGCTGACGCTGATGCGTCTTCTTCCCATGTTGACGCTGTGGAGCCAGAACATGAACATGCCAACATGTCTTCACCAGCACCAGCTTCAGCTCCCGTTGAACAAGCGGTTGCTGCGTGAGAGCCCAAACAACTCTCTTCATCAGTTTCAGCTGCACCTGCCAACGAAGTTGGTGCTACAGAGCAGGCTGGAGCTATGGATGCGAATGATTCTTGCGTTTTGGAGATCCTGGTGAACCTTATAAAGGGCAAAAGGCCACATTGGTCAAAACCATCCAGGTTGAACCACGAATGGTCAGTGGTTCTCCGGGTTTCTACAATTTGCTCAAAGACTATTTCATGACGTTGGACGATGAGCAGTTTGGGAACCCTATGGAATGAGTCTAAGCAACCACTTCTGCCCAAGCATATGCAGCACTTGAAAGCACATTGTCGTGTGGGTGATGATTTCCGGCACAGCGATGATGAGGGCCATTCTTTGGAGTCTTTGACTGAGTTTGTCTCCCGGCTGTTGCCCTACTGGAAAGTACCAAATTCAGATTCAGCCAATGTGACCAATGTGGAACAGATCGATCAAAATGCCAAGACAGATGTTGAGCAAAAGGCGGACGGGGCAATGTCCGACGGTCTTACTGCTGCGCTGGAGCATGAGATGGATAAGTTCGAACAAGACATCAGCGAGGTGCCTTTCAAGCTGCAGTGTTTCAATCTTTGTGTTGTGTTTGAATCAATGATAATTCGCGTAAATATATTGTACTAATCTTTATGGAGATTGGAATATTATCAAGCAAAATAACATATAGGCATAGTGACGTGGACATAGACAACCTTTTTCAAGACAATACAGTCCGTCAATGACAATACTGTCAAACCCTGTTTGTTTAATTCCGGACTCTGCACAGAACTATTTTGTAAATACCAACAACTAAACTGATTGAGAAATACTTGAGGTACACAGATGATATTACGTCGTCAACATACAACATAGCATACGCGAAAAAGACCTGTAAACATGTATCAAGTGAGATCAAGAAACTGGAAAGCAGAAAAACATGAATATGAAGTAGGTGAGTTCTTGGTGTGCAGGTGTATACCAACTCACAAACAGGTGTTTCCAATGTAAATTTCAAGCACGTTTTTCATATTGGCAACGACGTTACTACTTTGAAGAACGCGAAAACACATTTGCTTCAATAACTAGATTGAGAACGTAAGAACAAACTTCATTCTTGCTTGCTTTTCAACTTGCCATTCTGCTTAATTAAGGTTGTCCCTGTAGAGAAGCTGCGCGCAACTCCCAGCCAAGATCAGCCCAGACGGTGGCCCAGGTTCGAGCGGACAGCGCTCAAGGTTCATGCGCGCTACGCAAGGTTCCAGACTGCTTCACTCAGACCAGCGCAGCGCCCAAGGTTCCAGCAGACTGCGCTTCTCTCAGACCAGCACAGGGCCCAACGTTCCAGCAGAGAGCACGATTCCAGCAGACGAGACTGTGTCACTCTCACACCAGCGCAGGGTTCCAGCTGAAGGTTCCAGGTCGGAATTCCGGTTTTGGCGCCCCGTGGACCAACTGTGTACCACTCACAGCCCGAGAGATTGAAAGCAAACGGGTGCGCTGTTGGGAATATGTTTGATCGTTTTTTCCAGGGTTGTGGGGTTGCATGGTGGGTTGCGTTCATCGCAACCAACCGCATCTGTCTGTTTTTCGATCAAAACGATGCTCTGCGAAGCTAATCTATCGAAACTTGCCCACATTGATTGCGATCGAATGATGAAACCAAAGCAAATCAAAATAGGTGCATGACGTCTTGAAGGTCCCAATTCTTTAAAAAACAGCCGCAAGCGGCTGCAAGAGGTGGGGTGGGTATCACGGCGGTCACATGGATCTAAGTCAAGGTATATTGAACGCAAATGCGGATACACTCGGAGTAGACACATGCGGATACACTCGGAGTAGACACCCGGGTCAAAACGGCGCGCAAATAGTGGACGCGGAATTGACCCGTTTGACGCGGGGCGTGCGCGCAAGAGCACGCGCGGAGTACACACGGAGTTCGCGCGGAATTTGCGCGGCGCACAGAACAGCTCAAGAGGCATCACCCCGTCAGCCGAGGGGGCTCTGAGTCTCAATTCCCCTCGGTTCAGTGAGTCGGTCAGTTGCGCGCTCGCCTTTCCAAGCGTACCAGTCAGAAACTGTTTGCGGTTGAGTTTTTAGATTTGATGTAAGGACCGTATCCCACTCTACCGTCTGGAAAACACATCGATCACTTGGGCAACTGGTGTTGGCCTGGGATCCTACTTCGCCGGGCATCTCAGCGTCTCCACGTGTGAAGTTTCTACTCACCTTCAAAGCGACCAAGGCTTTGAAGCGATTCCGGCCGAGTATCGCGTTCCCTTGGGATGTCGTGCCTCCCTTTGTTGTGCGCTTAGGAGATGTGCTGCGTGTGCCTAGACTAGTTTTGCCAGCGCGGCGCACTTTACTACCTGAGGTCACCTTCTGGCTTACTCACAGGTTTGCGCAGGCAGAGGGCAAGGGTCCATTTTGGAAGAAAGACGTTGCGCTAAAATCTGGGCAGGCTGCGCAAATGCCACAGTTCGGACTTCAGGAATTTTGTGGTTTGTCAATGATCTCTAAATATTCGGAATGCGCTGTGCATTTTTGGGCTTGAGAGGTTTGCAGCTGTTTGAATATTTTTGTCATGATTCATGTCGTGCTTCGTCATAAGCTGAGGGTTTGGGACAGCTTGCTTGGATTGCCATCGCCCCTTGGGGACACAGCTCGCGGTATTTTGGCAGCTGTGCGTACAGACAAGAGGCCGCCTTCGTTTTACAGCATATCGCTCTGAAGGACGAACGCAAATCATTCTGTTATGACGCATCAGATTAGGAAGGTTTGGTTCATGGTGCGTGTGACTTCTAACCAAATCTCACCCACACGGCGTTAGCTTGCTGAGAGGAAGCTTGATCCGAAGCAGCGTTCGCGTCACATACGAAGTTGATGCGTCGGACATGACGGCTAAGGCTTTATAAGGCTTTAAGTTTTCCAGCTCTAGCCGCGTTCTGCTGGGTTGCAGAATTGGGTCCATAAGGGTTCTTGTAGCTGCGCAGTTGAATTTTTAATCCTTAAGCGTTTGCTGTTAAACCTTTGTCGGTATTACCTACGGGGTCTCTGGTGATATTTTGTTCAAAGGCATTATGCGCTGCGGTGCAGATGGGGCGAAGATTTGTTTATGTTTGGTAGATAATTGTTTCGTTGCGCACTTTGGTTTAAATGATTAACTCATCATGTGTTGTTAAATTTATTTTGGGTTCGTCATTGTGTCTATTTATGCTCCATTGGGTCAATGTAGCTTGTATTGTAACGTAGATTTTTGTCACAACGTTCATGACGCCAACTATCCACTTGGTCCAACATTCTTCGGTGAAGCTTCTCCAACACATACTTAATTTTACCATATGTATGAATCAAAGTTCTCAAAGTGTGAGCAGAAGTCAGCATAAAGCGCGTGATGTAAATGGCAAAAATCGTTTGCGTGCAAACACGCGCCCAACAAAAAACCTATATTGAGTCTTCATCTCAGGCTGAAGACACATCAAAGAGATGGATTTGTCTGATGAGTTTGTTTCAATACCATTTCTGAGTGTTTTATCCACTCAAACGATCCCATCTTTCGTGTTTTCTTTTGAAGGTGTTTAAGAGTATTGGCGCGCTTTAATCCCAAATACGTGGGTTCGTCCAACCGGCGTGATGAAACTTTTGATGCATCCCATCCTTGAACCTTTCTTGCCGCAACTCTAGCAGTTAGGGGTCTTGTTGAGTTTCAGGTTTAGCGTCTGCCGCCCCCATATTCCATCCCGCCATTCGCTGCCAGCCCTCTCTCCATATTGTCCCAACACTGTCATCAGTGTCCAGTAGTTTTGTTGTAACGCCTGTTTTTCCTCATGTATTCTCTCTCCGTTCTATCTCGCAAGGCCTTCGTCAAAGATGTGTTCACATATTTCTTTCCTAAGGTCGTGAGTTTTTATTCGCTAGTCTCTGCGAACTGGTGCAAGTCTTAATGAGGCGTTGAGTTGTTGGATACAAACTCCCAGTCGGGATTCCGGGTTTCTGCTTTAAAGGTCAGAATTCCTTCTCTATCCTCCAATAGTTTTCATCGCCGGTTATTTCTTAGTGTAGCTTATTTTCTCTTCATTATTCTTTATGTAAGTTTTTTCTGCTTCCAGTTCTCTACGGACAAAGTGTTTCACCTACAGGACCTATACCCTTGCCCTTGTCTATTCCATCGGCAGGGTTTCGCAACTGCTCCAACTGTTCAGTCTCTTGCCCTCCTTCAAGTCAGTATGAGTATGTATCTTCCTCTTCACCTTCAATGACTTATTTTTCAAAAGCGTTTTCACCCTTGTCCTTTCCATTTTCAATAGTTTGTTTTCCACGGGCTGGAGTGTTGTTTTCATTTTTCGAGCGCGTCCCGCGCATCAAGAAAGGTAGCCTTCACCGGGTGCCTTTAGTTTGTCTTGCGAAGCAAGTGGTGGGCCGGCCCACACTTGATGTATTAATTCTGCACCCCTTCTGAGTTGATCTGATATGATCTATGAATTTATCAATTTACGGGGAAGCCTCGGGCTCAGGTCAGCGCGGTTTGAATTTAAAAGCTGTCTTTGGACAAGCAAAAAGATAAATAAATTGATGGAAACAGCCAAGCTTCTGGAAATGGTAGAAACAACTAAAATTGCAAAAGCTAGTTAGTCATCCAGCTGGCTTGCGAGACCTTTGAAATCTCAAGTGGTTTCAACAATTTCAACGTTCATAAAACTATACAGAAATTAAATCATCTAAACCGAACCGAAACCTTTGAAGTCTTTTTGTTTAAATCTCTTGATAATTTTGGGGGTTAAGTTCCAATGCGTTGAATGTTCACGTAATTTTGTCAAGCCTGTGGAAAATATTGAAGAAAATCAACCTCTACCCTCCGCTGGCTTGAGAAATGTCCAGGTCTAAAAAAAAATATGACAACTTGCAATATATAATCTAAATAAGCCGTTTCAGTTTCCTCAGTTCTGGTAAATTCTAAAGACGCTGGAACATGTTGAGGTGTTCTTTTATTCCCGAATGCGTAGCGAAGGGTTCTCGTTTAACTCTGGGGGTCGGGGCTTTAGAGCCTTGTTCGCGACGCGTTGTCTCAGCGTTCGCAACCGTCCGCCGCCGTTCGCAGTAGGGCGCTAAGGCGCTGCCACTGGGGGAAGCTTTTGGAGAGGGTTTCGGACGCAAACGTGACGTGTCAGATTCGTGTGAAATACAGAGGTGGAAGAACCTTAAATGTTGGATCCTGATTAGTAAAGGGCCACCCCCCCCTCCCTCAAACAAATGGGGGACCCTCTATAATAAATTACCACCAAAACAAATCTGGGTTCCTAGGAGGATTCCTTGTTGTAATTGATTGTAGTATGCATTGTCCTTTGTCTCTTTGTAGTAGTTGCAGTTGTAGTTGTAGTAGTAGCAGTACTAGTAGTAGTCGTTGTAATAGTAGTTGTAGTTGTAGTTGTTGTAGTAGCAGCAGTAGTAGTAGTAGTAGTAGCAGTAGCAGTAGCCGTAGCGGCAGCAGCAGCAGCAGCAGTAGTAGTAGTAGTAGTCGTCGTAGTGGTAGTGGTAGTGGTAGTGGTAGTGGTAGTGGTGGTAGTAGTAGTAGTACTGCAGATCTATTTTTCCAGTGGGAAAAATTTTCGCGATTGAGAACACCTAAAACAAATCTATTATTGATGAGCTACTACCTTGAAAATTTGTTTAGGAGCAATGTTTTACACAGGATTTGATTAGGAATTGGTGGTTTTGGAAAGCTGTCAGGCTTGAAGAAACCTAGAGAAACCTTTGCCAGCTAATGAATCATAATCATTGGCCCCAGGAGCTAAGTAAAGGAAGGTTTTTTCCAGTTTCACAATTGAGAACCCCTAAAACAAATCTATTATTGATGATCAGGTGCCTTCCTGGTCAGGGGCAATGTTCAGGGGCATCAGGTACCTTGAAAATTTGTTTAGGGGCAATGGTTATGGGAATTGGTGGTTTTTGAAAGCTGTCAGTTTTGAAGAAACCTAGAGAAACCTATATCAGCTAATGAATCATAATCATTGGCCTTAGGAGCTATGTAAAGGAAGATCTCATGAGCGTTTTTTTTCCAGTGGAAAACACTTTTCTTATCTGTGTCCAATATAAAACAAGATGGAGCCCACGAACCCGAATGCAAACACGTTCGAAAAGCTACATATGTCCAAATGACACTCTTGTGGGACACTCTTGTGGGTCACTCTTGTAGGAAACTCTTGTGGGACACTCTTGTGGGACACTCCTGTAGGACACTCTTGTGGGATACTCTTGTGGGGCACTCTTGTGGGACACTCTTGTAGGACACTCTTGTGGGACACTCTTGTAGGACACTCTTGTGGGACACTGTTGCAGGACACTCTTGTGGGACACTCTTAAGGGACACTCTTGTGAGACACTCTTGCGGGACACTGTTGCGCGACACTCTTGTGGGACAATTCTGTGGGGCACTCATTTGGGACACTCTTGCGGTACACTCTTGTGGGACACTCTTGTGGGACACTCTTAAGGGACCCTCTTGTGAGACACTCTTGCGGGACACTGTTGCGGGACACTCTTGTGGGACACTCTTGCGGGACACTCTTGTGGGACACTCTTGTAGGACACTATTGTAGGACACTCTTGTGGGACACTCTTATAGGACACTCTTGTAGGAAACTCTTGTGGGACACTCTTGTAGGGCACTCTTGTGGGACACTCTTGTAGGACACTCTTATAGGACACTCTTGTGGGACACTCTTAACTCTTGTGAGACACTCTTGTGGGACACGGTTGCGGGACACTCTTGTGGGACACTCTTGTGAGACACGCTTACGGGACGCTCTTGTAGGACACTCTTGTGGGACACTCTTGTAGGACACTCTTGTGGGACACTCTTACGGGACACTCTTGTTGCACATTCTTGTAGGACACTCTTGTGGGTCACTCTTATGGGACACTCTTGTCGGACACTCTTGTGGGACACTCATACGGGAGACTCTTGTGGGACACTCTTGTAGGACACTCTTGTGGGACATGCGGGACACTCTTGTGAGACACTCTTGTAGGACACTCTTGTGGGACACTCTTGTAAGACACTCTTGTGGGACACTCTTGTGGGACACTCTTGTGGGACACTGTTATAGGACACTCTTGTAGGAAACTCTTGTGGGACACTCTTGTAAGACACTCTTGTGGGGCACTCTTGTAGGACACTCTTGTACGAAACTCTTGTGGGGCACTCTTGTAGGAAACTCTTGTGGGACACTCTTGTGGGACACTCTTGTAGGAAACTCTTGTGGGACACTCTTGTGAGACACTATTGTGGGACACTCTTGTAGGACA
>CAXAMN010015513.1:4959-30885 GCA_963970005.1 Durusdinium trenchii | reverse complement strand
ATGGAGGTTGATTTCACTGCGCAGGCACAGCGTTTTGTGAGATTCGCAGTTTTCTGCGCAGTTCCATTGGGATTAGCGGTTGGAGAGTCGTGCTTTTGGGGTGTTGGATGTGGCCGCGCCATTGGGATTTGCGTTTTAGGGTGTGGCATCGAAGCTCTGTTTGCGCCACAAGTCTCAGCTGAAATGGCGATTTTGGTGGATGGGAGTGTGCTCAGAACGAGTCGAAATCATTCCAAACGTGTGGGGTGGTGCAAATTTTGTTGAAGCTCACATGATATGATATTGTCACTTTTCGTGTGCAGGCGCAGTACTTTGTGCGGGCTTTGAGGTGTGGAAGTGCGATTTTCGTGGCAGGCGCAGGGAATCGTGACGTTGCGAGGTGTGACGGAGGTGACATTTCGTGGCAGGCGCAGTATACTTTGTGCGCGTTAGACGTGTGGACGCGGAAAGATTCGTGGCAAGCGCACGGAATCGTGAGGTTGTGAGTTGTGGTAGAGGTGAATGTCGCTGTCACATTGGGATTGGCCTGGAGTCGCGAAACTGCTTGGCAGGGCTGCGTGATGTGTGTGTGTGCTCCGATGGGTGTTTCCGCTTGACTTTTGGAGGATGTCTCGTACGAAACGCTTGTTTTGCAGACTTTGGCATGTGAGTTTTTGAGAAAGTCTCGTACGAAACGCTCGTTTTGGAGACTTGACGTGTGACCGTTGGAGGAAGTCTTGATATGTTTGCTTCTGGCGTATGGGCAGGCCGTGTGGCGAAACTACGTTCGTGATGTCGCAGTGCCATGGGGATTTGCGCGGCCTTGGTGGGAAGTGTGTTTGCGTGGCGCCGTGCCACTGGGGAGCGCGAAACATGCTGGTGTAAACGCGGCGTGTCGCTGGTGAGCGGGATGATTGGCGGTATCGTGTGAACTGTTTGCTTAATTCTTGTGTGTGGGGACCGTGTGGCGAAATTACGTTTGTGATGTCGCAGTGCCATGTGGATTTGCGCGGCCTTGGTGGGAAGTGCGTTTGCGTGGCGCCGTGCCACTGGGGAGCGCGAAACATGTTGGTGTAAACGCGGCGTGTCGCTGGTGACCGGGATGATTGTTGGTATCGTGTGATATGTTTGCTTCTGGTGTATGGGCAGACCGTGTGGCGTGGCGAAATTACGTTCGCGATGTCGCAGTGCCATGTGGATTTGTGCGGCCTTGGTGGGAAGTGCTTAGATAGGCCTGGGCTTTGCTAGTGTTTTAAGATTGTGATGCACGTTAAGTAACCCATTATTAACTAGCTAAGGGAGTTATGCAACTAGTTAAGTACTGTAACAGTTTAGCTGAGGAGTTAGCTAAGAAGAAAGACGAAATTAGCAAAGTGTTTTCAAGATGTTTTTACAAGCAAAAATGTTTGAAGAAAGTGTTTCTGACCAACTTGAACTGGTAGCCATTGCAAAATGTTGGGAAAAGCTTTTGGGTTGCATTTAAACCACAAATAGGTTTCTTGCAATTGTTGGCAGGATTTATGTATTATGCGCATGTCTGTGGGCAGTTGTGCCCTCATGTGCAAACTACAGGTTGCATAAAGACATTGCACTCTGAATTGCGAGATGGATTTGGCAATGCCACAAAATTACCAATATTACATTTGAATACCAAATGCTTCTGCCTTAAACTGTCAAGGTGTATTTCACTGAAGTACTCTAGGCCTCAAAAGCCAAAAAAGTTCTTGGAGGATGCCACGCTAAAGGGTTTGCCAACAACTGAGCCTATGCAGGCTGCCAGGCTAGCAGAAAAGCCTACGCAGGCTGCCACGCTAAAGAGTTTGCAGCTGAGCCTATGCTGGCTCATGTCAGCAGGTAAGTGCTAGTGCACACGCTGGACTCTTTTCAAGGTGGTTGCCATACCTCAGTTGTTCTGCTGGCCACTTTGGGGAGTGGTGTTGCTGCTAGCACTACCTTGAGTATTGCTACCACCCAGGCCATGTTCTTTACACAGCATGGCCACTTGCGACTGCCTCTTGCACGGGTCGCCAGGGAGGGAGTAGCGTCGGCATGCTGCGGTGTCGGAAGCAGTCGGAGAGAATCTCGTAGGTCGCGTGGAGGAGGTCGAAAGTCAGGTGGAGGTGATTGGTGATCACGCGGTGCCAAGCTGGTCAATGAGAAGTCGTTCAGCAGTGAGCTCGGGGCATGATCATCCATAGGGGAGGACACCGTAGGTGACCTTGAGTCGCGCAAGTGAGTGCAGTTGGTACCCAGGTGCGAGTGAGTTGCGCAAGTTGGTCATGTGGAATTGATTGAAGCCGTCGTAATGCTGGTAGTAGACGGTCGCGAAGTACAGCGAGTTCCAAGGAGTAGATTGCGGAACTCCCGATAGCTGTTGTGAGCATCCAGGGTGGGGAAATGTATCTGTGCAGGGACTGGTTGTTGAGCAGTATAGGATGAAGCTGCATAGATTCGATGATCCAAGATAATCAAATGGACTGTCCAGTGTAGCCACATCATCTCGGGATGCCGTACAGGACCTGGATGTAAGTGTGCTGGAGGCCGGCGGGGCATAGTGAAAGCACGAAAAGGTGAGATGGGACCCCCTTGATTTCCCGGCATTGGAACGGACACGATAGCCTTGTCAAGACGTCCTGTGCGATTTATCAATCGCTTTGCCAGTGATGCCAATGAGCACTGCAGAGATGTACTTCAATGACCCCTGGCTTAAATTTGGAGTCAGTGTCTGACTGATTCATGGTCATGATTTCATGTTGTAACCTGATTCATGGTCAAACACCTGATTCATGTTAAACTAAATCCATGGTCACTTTGATTCAAAAGTCATTAAACTCATGAATGATTATCATTGGAGTCTGCTATTGACAATGAACTCCCTAAGACCAGCAACATCCTCCCGAAGTGCTATTGTCAAATGCCGCGCAGAACAATCAAAAGGTCAGGGTTGACCTGTACTTGGCTGGCTGGCCATGCCAGCCGTACAGAACCTAAGCTATACATTTCTCATGTTTGGATTGGTTGAATTGTCAGTTGGGTTGTTGGACATTGCCATTTTGAGGAAGTCCTCAAACATAGTACTTGCTTGAATGGTGATGAGACGAGGTACAGCGGGGAAGAGGCGAGGAGCCAAGGACAAGCGATCCCACACCCTGAACCCAGTCATGGAATACCTGGAGGTTAAGAAGCCGAGAACGTTTGTACTTGAGAATGTAACATCGTTGAGAAACAAAAGGCACAGTGACTTGGGACTCAAATTTACTGGTTGATTGGTTGAGCGGTTGCTTGTTGGACTGGGGGACTGCTTGGTTGATTTGTTGAGTGCTTGGCTAAGTGATTTGAGAAGTATTGGTTTTGACTAATTGGTTGAACGGCTGATTGAATGGTTGACTCATTTGCTGATTTTTTGGTTGACCTTCACCTTCATCCACTTTTGATTCCTTGAAGCATTTTGCTGGCACCTAGGGGAGCATTTCAAATCGTTGATCGCCCGGCTTCAGAACATCAAGGACAAGAAGAACAATGGTTTGTACCATGTTGTCTTCAAGGAGCAGTTGCAGTTGAAAGACAACAGTCATCTCAGTCATCTCACCGTTTCATGATTGGATTGTTTTGCAACACTTACAATGCCTCCTTGATCTGTTGAGAACTCACTGGGTTACTTTTGTTCTGCCTTCCTGCGCCAGCTTGTTGACAGCTACAACTATGGACTACCACAAAGGCGACGGCGGCTCTACATCCTGGGTTCACCTCGATCTGGAAAGCCACCTGTGATGCGATCCAAGGTTGGTAAACGAAAGAGGCTATCAGAATTCCTTAGCAAGCGGAAGAAAGAGCCAAAGCCTAGCCACACGCATGCAAACATGTGGACATCTTGTGTCCGTTTCATTGCGCATGCTACTTTTTGTGCCTGAGCGCTGAGGTAGCAAGACCGCAAGGGTCAATCTCAAGAAAGGTTCAAAAAGCTCAAATAGCAAGGAATCAACCCGAATGAAAGTGACAGTGTCATTGACATTGGCGCTGGCAAAAGGTTGCAGCTGTGACAACCAACCAAGCTGGAACCCTCACCGCGAGCAGATGTGCATCAAGAGCTTACTGGTTGACGAAGGTCGTTACCCAAGCTTTGATTGGTGTCCAGTTTTAATAGTCACTGACTTGGAACAATGAGTTGTTTGCTAGTCACTGACTTGAATCGTTCAAATATTTTGTACAGCTTGGCTTCCCAGCTTGGCTTCTCTCTTTCAGGAGCACCGCAGGATGACATGTGCAGAGATGGCGAGATTGCAAGGATTCACAAGTGGAGACTTGAGTTGGAAAGAGTGCGCAACGCCTCTGACAGCCAGGGGAAGGCAATCGGAAACAGCGTGTCAGCGCCCGTTTTGCAAGAGGCCATGAGGGCCGTGCTGACAGCAGCGGGCTTCATTTGAGAGGCGTTCAGTTTAAGTGGGCGCGTGGCTGACTTTCCTTTCAGCATTCCTGCCGGGGAAGTCATTGTCAAAAGTGTCAGTTTTTGAGCAGGTTAGCTGCTCATGATTGCAAATTAGCACAGCCCTGTGATCGAGTCACCGGTGCGAATTCGGATGTATAACATGGTGCTATTCTGATTGATGCTCTCACTGAATGTGTTTGCAATGTTTGATGATTTGTTGTCATTGACCATTTCATCAAAGCTGCTTGTTGCATTGCTTGTTACATTTTGCAGGTCAAAGTCTAGTTCAAAATTTGTCACTGTCAGGGTCTGCAACTTTAGGTTTTGTGACCGAAGGGTCGCATCCTAGTGATGGCACCTTCAGCGAAGCGACCTCGAAAGTCAAGTGGTGGGGAAACGCTTGGGGTGTGGAAGTTTTGTCAGTGAGATGGTTACCTGAGTAAATTTCACTTGATTCTCAATTGGCTGCTCATCCTTGACGTCAGCGACCCCGTTCAGTCAATGCCACTTGACACAGCGCTCAGCACAGGACCTCCCGGTGATGCACAGACCAAATCCCTGAACGTCGACTTGTTGGCGGAAGTGAAGAGGGCCTGGGATGGCTTGATGGGGTTCCTTGGATAATTTGTTGAAACGGTTTAGACTTGAAATTTGCCACTGACAGTGACAAACCATAAATAATTGATTAACTTTATTATTGTTCATCCCATCCTGGTTAACTCTTTTTTCGGTGTGATGCATTCATCAAGTTGAGCCATCCACCTGGACGAGTTTACACTGCGGGTGGCAATCTGAGTTGGGTCAGTCAATTTTGGACCCCGGCCAATGTACCGGTGATCCACAGTGCTATTCGAATGCTTCAGTCAGGCAAGTTTCGCCAGCCCCAACCTCTTGAGCTGACGGTGATGGTTGGCCCGAACAATGTTCACCATAGGTCTTCCAGCTCTTTGCGAAGGCTGTCTCCTGAAGAGGAGCACATCGCCTACCTATTGGCCACCTGGCGTGACGTGAAAGCTGGGGAGAACATGGAGGACTGGATTGCTTTTGATGACTGTGCATCACCGTCGTCATGCGCAAGGTTGTTACATCATCATCATAATTCATTAAACAACATGGTTTTCATTTCATCACAATCAGCTCATCAAGGATCAAAAAACATATCATATACATTGACATACATTGACAATTGTAAGGAGGACAAAGCACTACATAATTTGCATGATTGCCAAGTAGCACAAATCGGTTAACATCATCACCATGACCTTCATCAACAGGTAGGACAAACTTTTCCACCATCATTCCACAATTACACTAGAACATCGTCAAGTAGGACAAATCGTTAAACACCATCATGAAGGAGGGCAAGTCATTCAATTAGTTCATTAAGTGGGACGAACTGGTCAACATCGTCAAAGAGGATAAACCGGTACATCGTGTTCTCCTTCAACTTCGCCAAGTAGGACCCAACACTGTAAAAAACAATCAATTGAGACAAAACCATCATCAAATAGGACAAACCGTTACATCGTGTGCATCCAAGTAGGACAAATCGATGCACCATCACCAAAGAAGACAACGCAACACATCACGTTCATCTTCAACTTCTTCAGGGCAAAACGTTACACTCAAAAAGGACAATGTTCATTTTCAACTTCATCAAGTAGGACAGATCGTTACAACACCAGCACAGAAAGCAAATTGTTACATAATCTTCTCCCTCATCATCACCATCTCCATTGCTATCACAATGTTTATCATCGCCATCACCAATCCATTGTATTCATCACCACCATCGTTGTCATTGCTATCACCATCATGTTCATCATGAACACCCCATCATGTAGCTTTATTCTCTTGGTTCCAATTGTATGTGTTCATCAGCAGCATGATGCTCATTGTTGCCAGCGTCACCAAAACCCTGGAAATACTGGCAGGCCATCAAGTAAAACGCAAATATCATCACCCACACCCCCGGCCTCGTCATCGCGATCAGAATCACCACTAAGTTTTTGTAAAGGAGTGGCGAAAGGCATGGTTGAGCGCAGCCATTACATGGAGAAACGTCGAAGAAGATGCAGAGGCCTCATTTTGGGCGGCAGCAAAATTACGCGAGAGTATAGGAGAGTCCTATGAGGCTCTCTACTATACTCCGGTTTCGTAGCAGCATTGATTGACACGAACGGCGCTCGATCTCATCTATTTTCATGTTTTGAAATCTGATAGACCCTGATACTCAGTAATCTGATTTCTCAGGTGCAGCGTGTCTTCCAAGTTGGAGCCATCAGAAAGATCCTCATGGAGCGAGCAACTGGCGATGAAAAGGTTACTCCCAAGGTGTTGAAACGGCACTTCGACAAGAACTTGGAGATCAAGTCCGGTGAGGCAGTCACCGAGCACTTCTTTGGCACTGCCCTGGCCTTGTGGAATGCATTGTTCAGTGTGGAGCAGTTGAAGGACTTCTGGGGGGTGTAACATGTTGATATTATAAGACTTGCCCGCCATACTAATGTAACTTTAGTGCCCTGCTGCTTGTTTGGTTCCAACTTCTGCGAACAACGGTGGGCGGTAAACTGGTCAACAAAGCTTGTTTTATCAAGAACTTGCCACCATGCACAACATGACCTGTCAGGACCTTGCTTTTTTGATCGACGAGACATTTGGAAAGATGTCACCATTGGACAGCATGCTGAAGATGGAAGGTATCATGCGAACTTGCAAGTCAAATACCTTGTCCCAACAATGGGTCATGATAACCATGGCAGACCTTTGCTTGAACAGGGTCATGGTACCTCAAGAACTCACCCCGAATTCCTCTTTAGTAAGCCAAACCAAAAAGGGGAGCTTGGATGGATTTTGTGAGCATGAGTTTAGAAATGTCAGTGACTGTCAGGGGCAATGTCAATATGAAATATCAATGACTGTGGTGCTCAGAATGGCGCATGTGTGGCTGTGGAAGCTTGCAAACAAGCCCAAGCTGCCCGCCTTGCTCGACCAGCGCCTATCCACTGAGGACGCGATGAAGATCAGGACCAATGCGGACCTAGCTAGGATTAACTAGACAGTTGACCCAGGGCCCTGTTTCTGTAAGAGTCTTAAATTAAACCTTTGAGGAAGTCCCTGGAAGACCACCAGAGCTACAGGCGTCACTATGGTGGCAAAGTCTTTGATGCTTCAAGGGATAAAGTTGAGGATGGTCAGCAGTGGATTGCCTGCAACTTGTTCGCAAGCTTTATTCTTCAGTGCTTCAAGTATAAGTATAGGTGTTTAATTTGCTGTGTTCATTTGCTTCAGGTTTGGAGCCCAGAGCGCAGAAAGCTGCTGAGTTTGTGGCTGAGTTTCTGTATGGGAGCAATTATGATTTCGCCTGTAAACAAGCCGTTCGACACATGCAGCCCTTGGAGGAGGTGCTGGAGCACTCCACCATTGACAAGATTTGGAAGCAACGCGTCGTTGAGGAAGCTCCCAACTTGGGTCATGAGGAAGGCGTGGACACCAACCTTTCTCAGAAGTCCGTGCTGGTGAATTTGGTTTCCAATGAGAACCTCTCCAAACTTACGCAGCCGGAGCAAGCAGCCAAGCTGGAATTTGTTGAGAATGATCTGCTCGGAAGCATGTGCGGTCTCAGGTGCAGACTGTAGATTCGTCAATGTCATTGGAGAAGTTGGCCAAGCGCTTGAAGGCCATGGATATTTGCAAGCTTCGGGGATCCCCAGAAAGCAGCATCCTTGTCATTTACATGGTGGAGGCGGCCGGTGAACACGACAAAGACGCTAGGCGCTCCCCGACACCAATGCGCCGCGACCACTTAGAGAAGATCCTGAGGGCCGTCTTCACGACTCGGGCCTCTGGGCTACCTGACTTTGAAATGGAGAAGGTCATTTACCCACAGATGGATGCGTCCGACGTGCAACATGGCAGGTTTAAAGTGTTCTGCAGTTCTGTTTCCATATTAACGTGTTTCATCATGGCTGGCACATTGGCATTGTAAATTGACAATTGCATTTTTAATTTACCATGTCAAGTTAAATGTGCGTTGATCGGGTACCTGTTTTGCGTTGGAGGGCGTTCGGGCACACACCAGCCATTCCTCCAGCTTTTCAAGTCGCTGGAAGGTGGCCCTTATACAAGAAGCACCACTTTCACCCGAACTATTCGGAGGACTCTGTGAAAGAACACCGCAAGGACACTAATGATTCTTTGCGCATGTGATTATTAGCTTGCGTCGTGTCATGCCTCAGTCGGCAAGCTTTCATTTTTCGATCACCTACAGCACAGGCCCGCTCGGTTTCTGGTGGACCCTTGGAAAGGGGAGTTTCTTGGCAATTTGAACTTCACAGCGCAAGTGATGTCATTGACAACTGTTTTTGACTTCCCAGCTTTGATGGTGTAGTGTCAGATGATATATTTGCAATTTTGCCTCCTCGTTTTTTCACTGTTTGAAATTGATGACGATGTCAGTCAGCGACCGTCACTGACCATTGCATCTTCCCAGCTTGTACGCTGATGTTTGTCATTGACAATCATTCAGCCATCATCAGTTGAATAGTTTTTGTCCTATCACCATGGCGGCCCTTAGGTGTTCACGTTGCCGCAAATGGAGACAGCTGTGGTGGTTGCAGAGGACCCGTCACGAATGAATGGAATCGTTGGACGCCGAAAGAATTTGCATTTCACAGGCACTACCAGTGGCACTAGCCTCATGGAGTGCTTCAAGTCGGATTTGAAATCGGTGCCAGTTCTTCCTACATCCGAAAAGCATGCAATGATGGGCGCAGCTCGAGTTCTGGATGAGACACGCTCCACCGAAGCCTCAGGTTCTTCACCCGCAACTATGACAGTATTGCTACTCAGTCAGTGTCAACATTGAACTTGTCAGTGTCAACACTTGCAGTTGTTGTTTGTTTGCCAGGCCTCGACCAACCCGGGATGGAGCCGATGGATTGGAGTGTGTGGGACACTCGCACCTTTGAGGAAATCTTGCACAGATTTCGGCCAAAGGCCGTGTACCGTGTTCCTAGCATCAGCCAGCTGTCCTTCGATCTTGCAACCCTTGCTGGAGATGCAAATCCCTTGTTTGGCATTCTGCACCTTGTCTAAAGATGCGTACTACTAAACTACATTTACATAACTATGTTTTTCAAGTTGTCGTGTTTGCAACAAACGCGCGGGTTTTGCAATGAACCGTTGTTGGATGTTTTTATCAGTGGTTCTTGCAAACTTTGTACATTGCCACGGCCACGTCAGGCTACACCGCCCAGCATGAGAAGTGGTTCGTTGAGGGTGCCAAGAAGCTGATGTTCAAGCTGATGACTGCTGGGAAGCCTTGCCACTTCTTAGCTGATGTGGCCAAAGTCCTGACGGACACTTCCAAGGGCAATGGTGATGGCAAAGATGATGGTGAGTCGAAACCAGGAAGCATGGCGGAGGGAGTGGTAAGAAACCAAAGCGCAGGAGTGGCAAGGGAAGGGGCAAGGGCAAGGGAAGAGGCAAGGGTGGCCGCAAGAGAAAGAATGCGGGCGACGAGGGTGATGCAGGCGAGGAAGATGGTGAGGATGACATCGACGCAGAAGAGCTGGACTGCCACATGGTACAATGTTTGACGTGGTCATTTAGTAGTACTACGGTGACCAGTCAGACCCCTTGATAATTCATCACCGTTTATCTCGAAAGGGTGGGGGAACAAGTCTTTGTCCATTTGTGTGTGTCGAACACGTTGGCATTATTTGGCGTTGATATCATATCTCACTCTTTGGGCTTCTAGAACAGGAGGGGGAGGACCTCGTTGATGACGAGGAGAACGGCAATGATGATGCTGACCTGATTGATGAGGACGATGAGGAATAGGAAGGTTCCGTGTGAACGGTCAATGTCAAGTTGCAAGGTTCCTAAACAAATCGTTCGAAAGTTCACTGGAAGACACATTGGTTCCACTGCCTTCATTTGGTGGTTGTACCCGCTTTGGCCAAGGCCTGCCAGCAGCCTTTGCAGCAGCTTTTTGATGCTTTTTGCGCTCGTAGCTCGCAAAAGGATGAGTGTCAGCGTCTTGCAGTCACTTGCATTGTAGTTGACATTGTTTGAAGGAATCAAGGCATCAGCTGTTGCAGTCATTTAGTAAACATGGTTGCAGTTATTGTCAGGGTTCATGTCAGAGAGCACTTTGGTGTTGGGTCATAAATTTGAAGGATGTCATTGTCATGTTTAGGCCCAAGTCATTGTTGCAGTCATTGTCATTGTTGCAGTCATTGCCCAGGCCCAAGTCTTGAGTTCAGCGCCTAGTTTGCCATGACATCCCGCGGAGCCCAGATCTCGGCAGTGGCCCATGCGGAGAATGCAAAGCAGGTTTGGCAAGCCTGCGACGGAATCTTCGACAAGCTCCTTGAAATGGTGCCAACACAGGCCAAGGTCGAGGGGATCGCCATGGTCTACCACTACGATGGTCAGGCTAACTGGCACAACCTATTCCACGTCATCTGAGGCCAAGATGACCAACGATTTGGACGCAGAATGGAAGGTTTGCTGGCCTACCTGGCATTGAGCAACAACCGTGAGTGCCACACCGCCGAAGTGAGTGCCTTTCATTGTTGAACAGTGTCACTGTTCACTGAGTAGTTTGTTGCCGGAATTTGCCCTTTGCCTAGGCTCGGCTTTTGAAAAGGTACTCACAAGTCACCTGACCTCACACATACATGACTGCGTGACAATGACAGTGACCTCACACATACAGTACATGACAATGATGCATGACAAAGATGCAATAATAGAAGAGTGACTTGACAATGGTGAGTACCAAGCTGAAAAACCTAGCTGGAATAGACAGACATAGTGTCGCTGTCCGCTGGATCTTCTGTGGAGCGCGCTGTCCACTGAGAAAAAGAGCGATTGGTTTAGCTTTCGTGACATTGCAAAATCATTGTCAGTCAGCACTTGTCATTGTCCATTGTCATTTGATGGGTGTCTCAGGTCTAATATTAATTTCAGATGTTTAAAATTTTGTATGTTTGGTGTAAAGTCTGCTGTATGTTCCTGAATTGTTTTTCTTAACTAGATGATTGTGCCTGAACGGGCTACAGGTGCTAAGACTAACTCATGTCAATGACTAAGACTAAGACAAACTAAATCATCCAAATGTTGCCAATTACTGATCTGGAGATTATTTGATTCTTGGATATTTTGTTTGTCAGTGAGGTATCAGAATCCTCATTACATGTTTTTTTTGGAGGCAGGGTAAAACAAATATTTTTAATGTCTTAACTGGCAGCCAGTAAATTATCAAGCAAATAAGGCCTAAATAAGCCAAAAAACGTCTCGGAAATGTCCCGGTTTGTCTCGAGGCCTATTTTATTTAATAAGCGAGACAAAAAAAGGTCGGAAACCCGAGACATTCCGGGGCCTGGATTTTAGGCGTTTTGGTTCGAGTTTCCGCTCGAAAATTCAAAACGGATCAAGACATCCCAAGACATTCCGGGGCCCTGGATCTTAGGCTTTTTGATTCGAGAAAGTTCGAAGCAGATTGAGATCCACTCTGGTGAGACGCTCTGGGCCTTCGAATTTTGGGAAAAATTGTTGTAGAGCGACCAGGTCGGGAACCCCGCGCGCGAGTTTTTTTCTCCCTCGCACGATCTGGGCTGCGCCACCGCCTGCTGCAGGTTCGTCTGCGGCCCAGCCGCCTCGGACGTACGGCGGCTCCGCCGCCTCCTCCTCCATCTCCTCCGCGGGCGGCTCGGCCAAGTGAGCAAGCATCCCTGAGAATCATTGATTGATTAGGATCAGTTGAAAATCAATCAGTGCAATTGATTTTCCTCTGACTGATTAGAATCAATTAGGCAAATCAATCAGGACAATTGATTTTTTTGTTAATTTGGAAGTCAAAATTTTCATTGATTTTGAAGTGTTGCCTTAATTGATTTTGTAATTGATTTTCTAATTGATTTTGCGATTGATTTTCGCGCACCAATTTCATGGGTTCTTCCTGGATTGCAGAGTTTGGGCTCCAAGCACTTGATGTTCAGAGAGCATCCTACCCTTGCCCCTGACTACAAATCCTTGGAAAAGGATGAGTGGTCGAGGTGGAGCACCTTGGAGGGTATGAGCATATAAGCCGCTCCCCAGCGCCATGTCCAAGAGGCTTGGTGTACACTATGCCTCTGTGGTCAGCCCTGGTGAGGATAGAGCCATCAGGTGAAGTGCACACCCAACCCATGAGAACAGCCCTTCTGAGCTTGCTCTCTCAGAAGCCAAGTTTGAACCAGACACCCCACACTGGTGAAGGGGCAAACTTGAAAACATTTGAGAAAGCGCAAGAGGGATGATGCCCAGTTGCATGCAGCAGCCAAGCTGAGCAGGGAAAAATATGAGCAGTTCAAAAAAACGTTTGAACATGCTGGACCTGCCTGCGACACTGCCCTTGGCAAAGGGTGCTGCTTCCTTGGAAAAGGATGAGCCTTCCTTGGAAAAGGAACCTTCCTTGGAAAAGGAACCTTCCTTGGAAAAGGAACTTTCCTTGGAAAAGGAACCTCTTGCAAAGCCCTTGAGAAAGGGAAGCAGGCCCTCTGCACTAAGCAGCCAATGCTTGGAAGAGCATCCTGCTGAGGACCTTGCGAAAGGTTGCAAAAGGAAGCTGAAAGAAGAGGAGAGTGACATATCACTCGACAAGCGTGGCTTCCCAAAAATGCTTGGCAGCCCAGAGGCTGCAAAGGTTGTGCCCTTGGAGCCCTTGGAAAAGGAACCCTTGGGAAAGGAACCTGCCCCTGCCTCCTCTGTGGCCAGGGCAAGACCAGGTAGCAGGGTGGCCTGGCCTCAAAGCAGCCTTGGGAAAGGCAAGCAGTGCAACAGCCTTGGAAAAGGCCGCTACACCACCCTTGGAAAAGGGTGGGAGGGCGGCTTGGTGGAAGGTTAAGAAGACATGCGCCAAGAAGCCTGAGAGGTCATACCTCACAGGCAGCACAGAGATTGGTGGAAAGTTGAAGTTGATTGTTGAGGTTACACAGAAAAGGTGCCCTGCCCATCTCCAAATCATCAGAAGGAGGCATTGGAACTGAGAGAGGAGCTGTGCAGGCAGCAGGGTAGCGTTGCCACACATACAAGTGCAAAAGCCTGGACAATTCCTTGGAAAAGGCAAACAAAGCCTTTCCTTGGAAAAGGATGGTGAAAGAGCAAACCCTTGGCAACAAGCCTTGCCAAAAAGGGTTGCCCTTGGTACAATACAGAGGGCGCAAGGCCTTGCGCGCCCAATTTTGAAGCGTTGAACAAGGGGCAGTGTGGTCTGCGTGAGCAAGCAGCCTTTTTGGCCACGCACTGATGCGCGTTTAGAAATGTGTCTTGATGTTGCACGCATGTTTCCTGCAGCTGTTTTGGAAAAGGGCAGCTAGGGCTAAGGTAACACCACAGCAGCATAGAGCACCACAGCAGCATAGAGCACCACCACGGCAGCAGTAGAGCGCCCCAACAGCATTAGAGCGCCAAAAGCGTAGCAACACAGCAGCACAAAGATACACATGTTATATATATACACACATGCGCATACTGTGTACTTAATTGCAGAACATGTTCAGACGACGTACACCACACCCTGCCCGGCTTGGAAAAGCTGTTCTGCTGTAGAGCCATGGCAGAGTGGAACAAGAGGGGCAAGCCCGTCAAAACAGGACTACCCCTGGAAGGAAAGCAACAAGGGCTCAGCAGCAATGGGATGCCTTGGAAAAGGCTGAGCCAGACACTCCAGAGTCCTTGCAGAAGCACTTGGCTGCCTTGGAAAAGGCAACTAAGAAGGCTGCTGAGAAGCTGGAAACTTTGAGGAAAGAGGCCTTGGAAAAGCCAAGGCAGCCTTGGAAAAGGAACAGGCCAGCAGCAGGTCCAAGAGCGAAACGGCCAAGAAGAAGAAAGTCTCAGCAGATGAACAAGTTTCCAGCTCAACCTTGGAAAAGGAAGTGAAAAAGGGAAAGTTTGGGCTCAGGGCTGCGCTCACCCCAAACACAGAGGTAGAAGGGGCAACCTCTTCCAAGAGCTGAAGGTCAAGCTGGTGGAGCAGAGAGCCCAAATTGAGGCAGCTCATGAGCCTTTAAACTAGACGACGAGTGGCCCGAAAGCATTTTTCATCACGTAGGAAGTCAGAGTGCGAGTCATCTGTCAAGTGTGCGGTGTGAAGTGTTACGTAGGTTTCCTGCTAGTAGCTAGTAGCTTAGTGGCTTCAGCTAGATGTCCACACTTCATGCTTTGGTTGAACCTGGAACAAGACGTCATGAACATGTGAAACATGTGACGTGAACGGGTCATGGAGATTCTCGGTTGCGGAGAGCATGCCCAAATTGGAGAGATAAAAGGTGCCCATCATGATGTTCGATGATCTAGGTAATCTTCCCACTCCCCAGCTACTCTGCGTACTAAAGTTGTACTACCAAGTCGCCAGTTCTCATCTTCCAGCTCCCCAGCTACTCCGCGTACCTACAAAGTCGCCAGTTCTCAGCTTCCAGCTCCACAGATTGCTCCGCGTACTCAAGTTGTACTAGAAACTCGCCAGTTCTCAGCTTCCAGCTCCACAGCTACTCCGCGTACTAAAGTTGCACTACACAGTCGACACTTCTCAGCTTCCAGCTCCGCAATGCTTTCGGGAAAAAGGCTCCAAGCTCTGCAAGATGATGGCCAGTGATGCCTTGGAAAAGGCACCTGCAGTGGCCTGGGGAAAGGCCAAGCCAATTGTTGTTGTTGATTGGCACAACACCTTGGAAAAGGACGACGAGGTGCCACAACACAACTTCGAAGCCTTGGTTGACCTGCTTGGGAAAGCAGAGGTGCACCTTCTGTCATATGTCAAGAATGAAGTCAGGAAGAAGGCTGTCCTGCTTGACATGAAGAAGGTGCGCCAGTCCTTGGAAAAGGACAAGCCACAGGGCCTTGACGTAGTCTGGCACATGACTGGAAAAGGTGGCAAGTGTGATGTGGCCTATATGCACTTGATGCAGTTGCCATCTTTGATGACAACAATGCAATCTGCAGGGAATGCGCAGTGTGGGGCATCCAGCCCTACTGCATCAGGACACTACATGAGAAGCACCATGGCATGAACAAGCACCTGGTTTTTGACAGCTTTGCTGATGCTGTGGAAGCCTTTCTTGGAAAAGAAAGCTTGTGGGCCTGATCCTAGGAAAAGGATTCCTTGCAGAAGCCTGGAAAAAGGCAAGTGCCCCTTCCCATTTTCTTGCAAAAGAATTTGCAGAGGCAAAACAGAAAAGCCCTTGGAAAAGGGCAACAAGCCCTCCTTGAGAAAGGAGAAGCAAAGCCCTTGGAAAATGGAATAAAAAGCTCCTGAAGAAAGGAGAAGCAGAGCCCGTGGGAAAGGGAAGAGCCATCCTTGGAAAAGAACAAGCAAGAGAAAGAATTCAACCTGCATGCCTGCAGGCTCCTCCTAAAATGGGAGGGGCTGGAATTGAGAGCAAGTGTTGAAAAAAGATAAATTTAATCAATCGAAATGATTATACAATTTCCCCAGGTTTTCATCAGGTTTCATCAGATTTCATCAGGTTTCATCAGGTTCTAAATTCTTGAACTTTTTGTAAATATGTTTGTAAAAACTTTGTAAAGTAGTGTGGAAAACCTGATGGATGTCTTTGCAGGCTTTTGGTTCAAGTGTGCTGCTTAGGGTAGTGTGTGCTGGTTAGGTTGGTATGGCCCCCATGAAAGTTATGAAGTGAAAGCCTTGGGAAACGCCAAGGCCAAGGCCTTGGGAAAGGCCAAGCCAAAGGCCTTGGGGAAGGCCAAGCCAAAAGGATTGCTTAAGGTCAGGGGCCTTGGGAAAGGCAAAGCTGAACAAGACCAACTTGGAAAAGTTGTGCAAAATGACACTGGATGAGAAAGTTCAGCAAGCAGCAGAGGCAGCTTCTGATGAAGAGGAAGCTGCATCTTTGCCGAAGCAAAGCCTGACCCCATAAGTGCTGCGCCTGCCACACAAATCACACCGGCAGAGCGGCGGGGCCCATAGGATGCCAGGGCGTACATCCAACCCCTTCAGAGTGGCGGGGCCCACAGGACGCTGGGGCGCGCATCCAGTTTTGGAGAGCACCAAGCGCTGCGCCTGCCAAGCAGCTCGAGCCGATAGGACGCCAGGGCGTAGATTGTAACCCTTGGAGAGCACCAAGCGCTGCGCCTGCCACACAAATCACACCGGCAGAGCGGCGCAGCGCAGGATGCCCGGGCGCGCGTCCACCCCCTTGGACAGCACCAAGCGCTGCGCGGGGAGCCCACAGGACGCCAGGGCGTGCATCCAACCCCTTGGAGAGCACCAAGCCCTGCGCCTGCCACGCAAATCACACCGGCAGAGCGGCGGAGCCCACAAGATGCCAGCACGTGCTGGCATCCAACCCCTTGAAGAGCACCAAGTACCGTGCCTGCCATGCAAAGTTGGTGGCCTGGTTGTTGGTTGGTGGTTGGTAGTTGGGGGGGCGGGAGGAGGAGAGAGGCGGAGAAGAGGAGAGCAGATAGATACAACACTAAAAACAAAAACCCCACACGTCAATGCGGTTAACAAATCGGTCCATCGCAGTTTTCAAGCTCCATTGACCGTCGTCGCGTCGTCCCCGCTGCGCCGTCAGCCATCTCTTTGATGTGGGGCCACCTGTTTGTATGTCAATATCATAACCTGGTGAAGAGTTTCTTTCGCGAGACTCTGGTGCGGGATCCCAAACCTGACGAAGCCATTGCGCCAGCTTCGCCACTCTTCCGCAGGCTGCCTTCTGAAGACTTCAATCGCTTACGTCCAAGCGTCAGCGCAAGCGGCGCAAACCTTCAGGCGCAAGCGGCGCTTATAGTCACTTCTACCACCTTCTGGCGGCCCTAGTCTCTGAGACTGCTTTGAAGGTTCTTTCGAAGGACACTGAGACTGAGGTGTGGTTCAACACACGCGCGAGACGAAGCTTCTTGAATTGCGCAAAGCAGTTTGCCAGCTATGCAGGCAGGCACCACATTTGGAGCTGGTGTTCCCGGAGTAGCTCCACACGAGGAGTCTCCGGCAGAAATTGCTGCGCCGGAACTTTACACGGAGAGACCAGATCCTGAAAGTGGCCTGAAGACCGTTTCTCCTAAGGATCGCTCAAGGGAAACACGGTTTACTTTTAATCTCTCATGTGTCGTTTTTGGCAAGGGCGTCAAACATGTCATTACATGTTTTTTGTTGCAAACATGTTTTTGGCATGGCTGTCCATGTCTTTTGCAGGTGTGTTGAAAACTTTCTTTGGCAGGAACCCAATGCATGGGGCGGATCATGGGGAGGCTCGGGCGATACAAGCTAACAGGACACAGTGCGATGTTCGTCAGGGCGGGCGGACAGAATGTCAAAACAATTGAACAAAACGCGGGGGGAACGACGAAATCGGTTGCGGGTGCTAGGGATGGTGGACCTTCCTTGTGTCACAGTTGCTGAGGTCGCGTGGAGCAATACAACATTGACAGAGTTCATTTATCTTAACGCTTCAATCCCTGCCAGAACTGTTCCACATCAAGTGTTTTTGCGTTTGCAAATCGGCGCTTGAGCACGTCGTTTGCCAACAACTTTGAGCCTTTGGAAGTGCGTTGCGGAAGCGTACTTTGGAAAGTGGCAGCCGCCCGCAGCCTGAAGCGGAGCTGGCTGCCTCAAATAATACTTTTCAAAAAGCTTGCCATTGCCAGCCTCAACATCAAGCTTCTTGGCCTAGGTCTGCTAAACTCTTTTCGGGGAGCGTATTTTGTGGCTTCCAGAAGCTGCTTCGGGACGCTTGACAAGCAGGCTTCCAGGCTCTAGAACACACACTCGGGAAAATGCGCGCTGAATTGATCGCCCCAAGCTGTGGAGAAGCCTAAGTGAAAAAATTGTTTGGGTAAAGCAGGGTAGTACGTAATTGCGGTCTGACCATCTTAGCGACGCCGCAGTTCCGAAAGGCAAAAAGTTTCAAATTCTGGTTTCATTCATGACATCGAGGTACAAGCGACAAGTGCGTGTTTGCAGACTCAAACCGATGCAACGGAAGGCAGGCTTGTTCTAATGACAACGAGAGAATCTGTTTTTTGTCAGATGCGTGGCTTGGACTTCCCAGCTAGTCAAGTCTCCAGTCTTCACGCAGACCTTTTCTTTTTTCGAGGGGCGCCAAAAAAGAAAGCAGCCGCTCCACCAAGCTGAGTCACGGCATCCTCTTCGACATGGAGAACGGTGAAGGCGGAGACCAGAGACGGTTCAAGCGGGCACCCCAAAGGAAAAAGTGAATTTAAAATTCCAATTTTTAGCTTGTGGAGTTGAGAGCTACACCGGCTTGCCTCCGAAGGAAATGATATGAGGGCAGCGTCCTTCCTCGAACAAAGCTGCCCCGATGATTTGTACCGACAGCCATGGCGCAGCTGGCGCCGCGCTGATCACCTGCACGCTGGTTCCGCCCTTCAACCTTCGATCCCACGAAACCAATCCGGCGCAATCGAAGCGCAAGTCTTTGTCAGGGGCGTTCAAGATAACTGAACCGTGCGTTTGTCAAATTACACCACCGTAGGCCCCAAGCAGGTGGGACAACTACGAAGCATTCCCAAGTCCACTTTTTGAGACATCAACAAGAAGGAAGACCAGAAGGGAGAAAAGGAATCAGAAGGGAGACAAGACGGACACAATGACAAACAAGAAGGGAGACAAGAAGGGAGACAAAAGGAAAGAGAAAGGAGACAAGACAGACACAATAACAAACAAGAAGGAAACAGAAGGAAGGCAGAATTGAGACGATGCTGATAGCAGAGTTGAGTGCGCAACTTGCAGAGTGACTGATGGGTTCTTCCCATACAGCAGTTTGTTGGTTGAAGAATGATCAGCTCCAGCATGGTAAGCTGTGTTGGGCTTAAGCTGTTGTGGTGATGTCCACCGCGCATGCTGTCTCATTGTTGAGTGCAGCGTGCGTGAGGTTGAAACCTGGTTGATCCTGCCAGTAGTCATATGCTTGTCTCAAAGATTAAGCCATGCATGTCTCAGTATAAGCATTTACATGGCGAAACTGCGAATGGCTCATTAAAGCAGTTATAGTTTATTTGATGGTCGCTGCTACATGGATAACCTTCGCAGAAGGGTTGTGTTTATTAGATACAGAACTAACCCAGGCTCCGCCTGGTCATGTGGTGATTCATGATAACTCGACGAATCGCGCGGCTCTGCCGGCGATGCGTCATTCAAGTTTCTGACCTATCAGCTTCCGACGGTAGGGTATTGGCTACCACATCTAAGGAAGGCAGCAGGCGCGCAAATTACCCAATCCTGATACAGGGAGGTAGTGACAAGAAATAACAATACAGGGCATCCATGTCTTGTAATTGGAATGAGTAGAATTTAAATCCCTTTATGAGTATCAATTGGAGGGCAAGTCTGGTGCCAGCAGCCGCGGTAATTCCAGCTCCAATAGCGTAATTCCAGCTCCAATAGCTCCAATAGCGTATTATATGTTCACCAACAAGAAGGGAGACAAGAAGGCCAGCAAGAAGCGAGACAAGACCGGAGACAAAGTGAGACAGAAGGGAGAAAAGGCGGACACAATGACCAACAAGAAGGGAGACAAGACCAGAGACAAAGGGAGACAGATGAGAGACAAGGCATGACCAACAAGAAGGGAGACAAAAGGAAGCAAAAGGGAGACAAGGCGGACACAGTGACCCACAAGAAGGGAGACGAGAAGGAAGACAAGGCGGATGAAGGGAGACAACAAGGGAGCAAGAAGGGAGACTCAAGGAAACAGAAGGAAGACAAGCCGGACACAGTGACGAACAAGAAGGGTGACAAGAACGGAGACAAAGGGAAACAGAAGGCAGACAAGACGCGGAAGGCGGTCACGCTGTCCCGCAGCAAGGCGGACACTCTTAGAAAGCCTTGAGAACCCCTCACAGTAACCTGTTTGGCGAAGCGCAGAAATCACCTGGGAGACAAAGGAATGGAAAAAGGGGAAAAGGTCGGACACCAGCAGCAGGCGCCAAACCTGGGAGATGAATTGAAACGCTGCATGGCCAGCGGACCAGGCGGACACCAGCAGTGACACGAACACATCTTAAGAAAGAATTGGGAACCCTAACAGTAAACTGTTTGGGGGATGAATAGAAATGTTGATTGCCAGCGGAAAAGGGCGGACACAAGCAGTGACAGACCTGGGAGACAAATGAATAGACATGCTGCATGGCCAGCAGCAAAGGGCGGACACCAGCAGTGACAGACCTGGAGACACATGAATAGAAATGCTACATGGCCAGCGGAAAAGGGCGCTCAAGCTTAACTAACAAGAAACTACGACCCAGCTGGACGCACGTTGCCAAAGCACTCAACAAGCCTGAGTTTGATTGCAAAGGACGCTGGAAGACACTTCAGATTCTTCTTGAACATTCTCCAAGTGTCACGTACAGCATCTCCAACTGCTGCTACACCCAAGAGCTCCTCGCTTGCCAAGCCAACTGCCGAGGCAGCAACGATGACACCACCCCCTCAAGCAAAGCAAGTCACGACGACTTCAGCGCCTCCCACAGGACCAACAGAGGTCCTCACAGACCCGTTGCTGTCATCTCACGAAGTCAAGTCTCACACCGATTGAATCAATTGATGCCATGCGCAACAGACTCGGCCACACCACGCCAGTTTCACCAGCTATAGATCGGAAAAATGTTTCTTATTGCGTCTTTTCCGCGTTATAGATTCCGCGGATGTTTCACTCGCTGTCTCTTCACCGTTTCACCATGGCTTGTTTCAGCTCTTGATTTATCGTGACACTGCAGCCTTTTCCACTTGGCGCAAATTCCAGACTGATTTCTGCCTTCGATTCCCTCGCGCCAACGTGGCAGAATCCCTTGACGCGTAGACGATTGCCGAACTCAAGGACAATAACAATTTAAACTGCTTGATGGTACGCCAGCTGAATCTCTTGAACGAGACAGCAGGAAACTACAACTATCCGAGACAGCCACCTTTTATCAGCGCCCCTCCACGCCGCACCGTGCAAAACAACTACAAGACCTTCTACCCGCAATGAAGAAAGCGCGCGAGCATCAACAAGCTTTTTACCACCAGTGTCTCAAGCTCCAACACATCCGCCCATCGCTTCAGACACGTATACTGAAACTTGCTTCCAACCTCCAACGCACTACGCGCACTCACAATAAGGAACACGCATCCACTGCTTTTGCGCGTTCCAGCGCCCCACCATCTCGTACTCCATCACCTCTTCCTCATACCACAAACCGGACTACCGGCGCGCAACACGCTCCCCTTCGATCTCGACACCGCGCCCGCTCAACCACTCGCCACAGGCGTCACAGCAGTCAACGCCACAAACGCGCTAGTCGATCCACGCGATCTCACCGTCACCGTTCCAGACAGCATCGTCGCACAAAACGCACCAGCAAATCTCACCACTCCCGACAAGCACGCTCTCATTCACGATCCCTTAAGTTCAAGATCGAGATCTCACCGATCCAAACACAGTCGGCGTGCCAAGAAAGACAAACAGAAGAAGCGTGGACACCGCTCTTGCTCCCCTACACCTGCACATACCACAAGCCATCAGTCACTGCAGGGCGCATACACGCGCCAACAGTTCACCGCCCTCACACTCACGCACACCATCGCACCGCTCACCACAGTCTCTTCCTCGTGACTACCTCAGCCCTACAGAGGAGACAAGTGACGACATCTTTGCACTTCAAAACAGCGCGACACCTTCTAATCCATACGCGAACAGTATTACTACCAAACAATATCCAGCAAAATACCCACCACCCCCACCACCACCACCACAACCCGCACCACCACCAAAATACCCACCCACCTCCTATCAGACCACAACGCCTCACCACAACATCAACTCAATCTCCAAAACATCAACCTCTTTCACTTCATCCACCACAGCAGCCACTTGGCGGCTGGAACACAGCTAAAGCCATCCATGCACCAGCACTCAAACAAAAAGCCGATCGGACATTCTGATTTTTGCTTTGCTACCATGGATGCGCATCAGCAGCGGTGGCAACTGTATTACTCATCCGCTGCCACTCACCAATGCGATCCGACACCACTACCACCATCCCTTGGCGCAACACCAACAACACCCTGCAACGACACCACTAAACCTTTCCACAAACTACCACTGCACCACCTGCACCTTTCCCACCGCGCCGGCGACCACCATGGCACTGGGGATATCCAGCCCTGCAAGATCACAGATCAAATTCAAAGCACTAGGACTATCCAGCCCTGATTGCATGTTTTTCACAAGCTTTCCAGCTAGTCAGTATCATCCTCTTTGAGGTTGAGTTGGCCACTCAAGAGCAAATGGAAGCGGAGTGCAAATTTCTGCAGCACCTTTGCAGGCAGCTTTGTGCCACCTGTTCCCTTTGCGGCTGCAGCGATCTTGATGCACATGCTCATATATGATTCAGGACCATAACACCAAGTAAACCTTGGTGCCAGGTATTGGCACTGGTCTATGTACCTGCAAGCTAGCTTGCGGTGCTTTTGGGTGATGACCACACATGCTCCTTTCTGTCAGCCAGGTTGCACATGTCATTCATGGCTTCCACAGCCTTGAGGCGATGCTTGCCAAACTGCTATGTGAAGAAGACCAGCAGGCCCAGAGGCAGTGATTGCCAAGGTTGCCTTCGATTCTTGGCTGCGCAACTTTTTCTTCAGGGCTGTAAATTGATTTTCCAAGGCTGGACAGCCTCGGCTGTACACTATTCTTTCAAGGCTGTCCGCCCCAGCTTTGTAACTTTTTTGTAGGGCTGGACAGCCCCAGCTGTGCACTACTGTTCTTTCAGGGCTGGACAGCCCCAGACACAGTTCCTTTGTTCACTGAGGGCGCCTCGAGCGTTCTGAATGAGTTCCTGAAGGCAATACTGCCTGGGCTGAAGATCTGACGGCAAGAATGCCTCACCTCAAGGTCTGGTAAAGATCTTTGAGGCAGGACTGCCTTGCCCAAAGCACAGGGCCTGCAAGGGCCACACAACTCCTTGTACTATAGTACAGGGCCTGAAGAGGCCATACAACACACCTCACTGCCTGCAAGAAGGCAACAGGTCTTGCTGCTTTCCACTCCAGTTAGTCGAGTCAATTGCTCACTCATTTCCTTTTAGGGCTGGACAGCACCAGTTACTGCCCTTATTTCAGATTCACTCAGGGCTGGACAGCCCCAGTTATTCCATTCACTGCTCTTATCTCAGGGCTGGACAGCTCCAGTTATTCAAATTCACTGGCCCACCTCAGGACTGGACAGTCCCAGCAGTTGCAATTCACTGGGCAGGAAAAGCTGTGAGTGCTGCGCACTAACATCACTCAGCATGCACCTCATGGAGATGACCCTGAGTGAGTCTATCTCACCGTATGATTGACAGCCCATGGAATTGGCAGTTCCTCTTGCCAGCTGAAGCTTCTCCAGCAACACCCCAGCAGTTTTGCTTTGCTTGCCCAAAATGACTGAAGCACTTCTGTGCTGGCAGTGACAGATTCCAGCAATCCATTCCTGCAGGAAGAGGGAAAAGTGTGGGTGACACAGTGCGAAAAGTGAACCTTGTGAACAAAAACTATATAGCCACGCAGTCCACTGGTCGAGGGTCTCCACCCACTCATGTGGCAGCAGGAGTGGCGCTGCTGCAGGTTGTGGCAAGAGCTCACCAGAATGGCTTCATCTCTGGGCACTAGCCTCTGGCTAGGTGCCTTGACCTGGCTGAAATATTTCTTTCATGAGGTCTCTGCGAGTGTTCTGTGGGCTGGAACCATGCCCACCAAGACCTTGTAGAGCCAGGAGGTCCAGTGCATTCTGGCTTTTGATGGCACAGTCAGCCACCTCCTGCAGTCAAGCGGCCAAATGGCAAACTTTTGTATCAGCTGCAGTGAAGGGCTATGGCTGTCATCTGCCATGGGCTGTCCAGTCCTTCTTCTTTTGGACCAAGCAGCCATGTTGAAAGGGTCCCCCTTTTGAGGGGCTCTCCAGCCCATGCATGCATGGGGGCTATCCAGCCCAAACTTTAAGAACGTGAGGCTTGCGCATGCACGCGCTCGTCCAGCCCAAACTTGCAACTGATTGAAAGACCTGACCTGCTATATTTTGCAATCTAGCTCCACATTCTGCGGTATAGACTTTCTAATTTCCACACGCATCAAATATGCTATGCAATGCAGGGGCTGTCCAGCCTGTACAACAAATTGGGCTCAGCCTCAATGCCAGCTTCACCTTCATGACACTCATCTTCACTGCTGCCTTGGCACCTTTCACATATTCTGGCATGGTTCTTCTCCTCTTGGCCATGCGCTCTTTTGGCTGTCCAGCCATGGGTGCCACCCTTGCCTAGGGGCTTGAACTAAGAAAATGGCAGCCCCATGCCACAAGCTGCACCAAGAGATTAAAAGCTGGGGCTGTCCAGCCCTGACGGCAATGAGATGCAAAATTGACGCCCGGTGGAGTCCAGCTCAAACACATTTTAAACATTAACAGATGGCAGGGGCTGTCCAGCCCCAAAAACAAGTGCACACTGGGGCTGTCCAGCCCAAAACACAAACGCACACTGAACCTTTCCAGAGCTAGGCAGGGCAGCATCTTTTTCATCGCCTGCAAACCTGCAGTCGATGGCAGTACCTAGTCTGGCTTCTTCAAAGCTTGCAATTGACACCTCTTGAGTCTTGAGCTTGGGCTTCTTCAGCAAGGTGGTCAGGGAGGTGAGGGCATCCTGGAAGGCATCCCAGGCGCATTCAGAACAAACATACAAACATGCACACTGGGGCCGTCCAGCCCGAACAAAATTAAACAAGCGCGCTCACAGATACTCATGGGCGCTCATGTGTGCTCATGGGCGCTCATGGATGCTCATGGATGCTCATGGGTGCTCATGGGTGCCCATGGGTGCTCATGGATGCTCATGGGTGCTCATGTGAGCTCATGTGAGTTTTTTGAACTTTAGAATTCTACAAACAATTTGGTGAAAAAAACATGGGGCTGTCCAGCCCTGAAAGACAAACACCCTGCGAAAAGGTCAAAATTGCAACAACACTTGTGTTCCAATCCTGACAGAAGCCAAGGAATTTGAATACCTGGTGCTGTCCAGCCCTGAGATGAGGCACCAACTCCTTCTCGGCACACGCGCGGCGAGCCTATCCATGGGGCTTTCGCAAACAATTTCACACGCCGCACGGAGTTGTCTGGAGAAAGGACGGCGCAGTGGTTAGCTATTATTTTCGGTCCATCGCAGGCACCCTACTACGAGCCACGTCAAAAGCTTTGGACATCATGCTTTTGCAGCTACTACCTCAGCACCCTGGCCAACTATCCACCCCCAACCTTTGGAAACACCTCCACACTCACTTCCACAACACTCCGCGCGACATCCACCTCACAGCCATCAATGACGATCTTGTCGGCTTGTTCAACAGTGTACCACAACAACGCTTGGTTGACGCAGTTATTAGCCTTTGCTTTGCCACAGTGGGCATCTTCAACATACTACTACTACTACTACTACTACTACTACTACTACTACTACTACTACTACTACTACTACTACTA